>JARQST010000543.1:97500-278688 GCA_030142225.1 Pachycephus smyrnensis | reverse complement strand
GGATATATCTGTAAAATATTGCCTGAAAGATTTACACAGACCTTGATATTAGTATTTAAAGAAAACGTCTCAATTTTTAGACAAACAGGAAACTCTGGTGTTCATTTCAATCAAGATACATTCAAGATTCAATACTCATTGTTACATAAAACTCCCGTGTGATTTTCTCAGTAATTGTTACTGCTCTGTTTACGTTTTATAATTTTACGCATCCTTTGTCAGAAGTTATTCGACTGTGAACATCCGACAGCATCCCTTAATGATCCCCGACGCAATGATGCGAGTGCAGATGCGATAGGCTTTGCTCATCTTGCGAAAATAAAAAAAATACGCAAGACTATGGGGAGAAGCGTAAATACCTTATAGCCTGGAGAAAAATTAAACAATATACGGTAATGTAGATATCCGCGGAATTATTGAGTAGCAACAATTAAGTGAATTTTTCATACAAGGACCTCTCATCCAAATATTATATTCTAACATAAATACTATCCAACAAAGAGGTATTAGAGTGTATGTCGATTTTCTGTACATCATACTTGTACACGTCTACTTGAATTCAGAAGTAGAAGATCTACTTGCAGGTAGAGGATCAATAAATATTTCCCAGTGAGCTTCTAATAATTGAAATGTTATAATAAAACTAATAGTTGAGAATTGAACGGATCCTTATTCCATACAGGCAAAAGTGAACGGAATGCATTTGGGGTGTAAGTGCGTAAGAGTAGGGGCAAATAAGTGGCAGGTGATAGGGTATTTCTTTTGTCTCGAACGAGGTAAAGCCGAGAATCGACCAATCACATTTGAGCTTGTACTTCGGCCATCTTCGGCACGCCGTCGCAATGCACTTCCGCTTCCCATCGCGGCGAATAGCAGAGGATACTCGCGACGTTTTCGCCGTTTCCAAAGTCTCGGAATTTTAACGAAGGAAATACGCGTTAGAGGGAGGATTTTTCGCGAGCCACCGTCCTTCCGGTAAGTAACGAACGTATCAACACGGCGTAGTGATTCCTCGTGCACGTAGGACGTTGTTATGTTCCTAATAAAATACTAGAGCTAAATAAAGAATTCCGATGCCGGCTTCGCCCCCACGTTCGCCGTTAGACATATTGATTTCCAGAATCTTTCACCACCTTCAATTATTCTCCCACTACGAGATCATTACTTTCCATCAGAATCGTCCGAGCTTTGAGTAGAATATTCTTTTCGAAGCTCAACGATTTTCCTGCAATCGATGTTTCAGCTTTTCTGAATACTGTCTGCCTGTTCTCTGATTGGCGTGGCCATTATACAATTTTAAAGTGTTCAATACGCAATTATGATTAAAACGAATTGCCTTGATACAACAATCTACTATCAGTTACTTCTCATAATTACTGAATGATAACAAAATTCTGAACTACAATATTTTTCTTTCAATAACTTGACACGTTCAAAAGTAGATGCGTAATCCATTGATTTCTTTGATCATTTCTCTTTTTTCTTTATTTATAATAATTGTGGTGTTTTCCTGTGGCTATTGGGCGAGATCAATTAATTTTTTTGCAAAGAAAATATTTAAAAAAAATTAACATCAGTATTCATAATAAACTTTTATGACAACGAAGGGTGCACCTCTATTTAAATATTCGTTTCTAGTCAGTCTCATTTCACAACTCGATTATCATTCTCCATTAATTAATATTAGAATGCTTGAACTAAGATGCAATTTACTTTCAGTTGTAGGTAATTAAATACAATTTGTAATTCTTCAATACCACTTGTAATTCGCTATGATTTCTGCATGGTGAATGACTAATGATATTTTGAATAGTGAATTACGACTAACCCATTCGCGCGATTTTCACTCTAGAAACTTCTATTTATTGTCGTGGCTACCTTGATTTGATAATCCCTAGGCTCGGTCGGTATTGTAGGAGGAACCAGAAATTCCAAAATTAGCACAGCTCATGCCCGTAGCAAAAATTCAGACATTTTCGTATTGAACGCTCATTAAATGGCGTACATCTCACCATATTATCCTCATGCTCATCCTGATGAGTTTCCTCCATTAATTCGATATTAAAAACGAACTTCGAAACGGTTTCCTCTCGAACTATTAAAATCACTAAAGCTCAGTAAAACTCGCCAGAAGCACCGTACTCTGGGCAGAAAATCGACTGATCCCAAGATGCAGAAGTGAAAGTATTCTTAGCTATTTCGAACCCTGGCTCTATTTTTTCTTTTTTTTCCATTTTCAGTGACTCGTTGCTTTCGAATACCAATCCATAAAGTATTTACAAACTTATTAAGTAAACTTGTCAGTTATAGCAAAACTGGCACGAGAAAATGATATCATTTATGAATGCGAATAAACTTCTAACAAAAAAAAACTCGAATTCAGCTTGCCATCAAGTATGATTTACATAATTTTTAGTAAAAATGCTACTGACGTTGCTAGTACTCATTCAAAAAAATATATACACATAAGTAACGCGTAATAACATAATTGCATATTTGGTTTCGTGATAATGAATACTTTAAAAGTTTTAAAGACACATGTATGCGGAACTATTATGTTAGGCATCTCAGTTGCAGTTAGATTAGCTTTTATCACGTGCACACAAAATGCAACAAATTGCTATTGATTTCGCGAGGTGTTCTTCGATCAATATTAATTGTATCGCGGCGACACAACCGTAAAATCGAAAGTATCTAGCATTTGTTTTTAACGCGTCGCATCTGCTATTTCTACTAGTCGCAAGAGTGATTTAACTTCGTGACTACACCATTCTTTAATTTTCTTAAGTTCTGCGATACGTTATATCTGCAGCGCAGTGTCACCCGATCATAGAGCAGTGTTCCATCAAGTAGTGCAAAGGTGTCTGTAGTCAGCCACTGCGCTCCTCCTTTATCTAGCTCTATTTATTATACATTCATTTTATACTCTCATTATTCATCAAGCATGCTCGAGGTCCATACCTAATTCGAGCTTAGCACGATCACTCGGTCAATTTAAAGGATATCACGTAATTGTAACCGTGACCAATTTTATTCGAATAATCTAATTTATCGCATACCGCTAGAGTCACTAAATTAAATATACTAATGAAACTTTCTTTGATCGTCTCCTTGATAGTGTCTTATTTTATAAACAAAATAATATACTGTACTCCATAATATATTAACATTGATCACACTTGACTACTAAGAGCTTTATTTTTATATACTTGATTTATGACGCTAAGATCTTTTTTTCTAGGTGACTAAGAACGCTAACATGGGAAAGGAAAAGATTCATATAAATATAGTGGTGATCGGTCATGTGGATTCTGGTAAATCCACAACTACTGGTCACTTGATATACAAGTGCGGAGGCATAGACAAGAGGACCATAGAAAAGTTTGAGAAAGAAGCTCAAGAAATGGGCAAAGGATCCTTCAAATATGCTTGGGTCCTTGACAAGCTTAAGGCTGAACGTGAGCGTGGCATCACTATTGACATTGCTCTGTGGAAGTTTGAAACAGCTAAGTACTACGTAACCATCATCGATGCCCCTGGACATAGAGATTTCATAAAAAACATGATCACTGGCACGAGTCAAGCTGACTGCGCTGTACTCATAGTGGCAGCTGGTATAGGAGAGTTTGAGGCAGGGATTTCTAAAAATGGACAGACCCGTGAACATGCATTGCTTGCATTTACTTTGGGTGTTAAACAGCTCATCGTTGGAGTCAATAAAATGGACATGACTGAACCACCATATTCTGAAAGTCGCTTTGAGGAAATTAAAAAGGAAGTCTCTTCGTACATCAAGAAAATTGGGTATAACACTGCTTCCGTAGCCTTTGTACCTATCTCAGGTTGGCACGGTGATAATATGCTCGAGCCATCTCCAAAAACATCATGGTACAAGGGCTGGAAAGTAGAACGCAAAGATGGCAATGCTGATGGAAAAACTTTGATCGAAGCACTGGATGCTATTCTGCCACCTTCTCGTCCTACGGATAAGGCATTGCGGCTTCCACTGCAAGATGTTTACAAGATTGGTGGAATTGGTACAGTGCCTGTGGGTCGTGTTGAAACTGGTATCCTGAAGCCAGGCATGGTGGTAACTTTTGCTCCTGCAGCTCTTACCACTGAAGTAAAATCTGTGGAGATGCATCACGAAGCCCTGCCTGAAGCTCTGCCTGGTGACAACGTGGGCTTCAATGTGAAGAACATCTCCGTGAAGGAATTGCGTCGTGGCTATGTAGCTGGGGATTCAAAAAATCAGCCACCCCGTGGAGCTGCTGATTTCACTGCTCAGGTTATCGTACTGAATCATCCCGGTCAGATCAGCAATGGTTACACTCCGGTTCTTGACTGTCATACTGCTCACATCGCGTGCAAATTCGCTGAGATAAAAGAAAAATGTGACCGCCGTACCGGTAAAACAACTGAGGAAAATCCGAAAAGCATTAAAAGCGGCGACGCTGCCATAGTAATGCTGCAGCCGAGTAAGCCAATGTGCGTTGAAGCTTTTCAGGAATTCCCGCCTCTGGGGCGCTTCGCAGTACGCGACATGCGCCAGACGGTCGCTGTGGGTGTCATCAAGGTGAGTCTAAATGAAATCCCATTCAAGAAAGAAATTACATAAAGAATGGCTGACATTAGATTATTTCCTTCTATATTCATTGACAGAGTGTCAACTTCAAAGACACGCAGGGCAAAGTAACAAAGGCCGCCGAGAAAGCTCAGAAGAAAAAGTAACCATCAAGCTTCCTCGGAGGTCCGCAGTGCGTGGACTGGCGACCATCGGCAATTCCACCAACAAATGGACCTTACCAGACGCCGCTGGCCGCGGCTGCTCCATTTAACTCGTATTCGACTAATACCAAAAGTGGAAAGATGTTGTGCTTACTATTACCCCCGTTACATTATCCAGTAGTCTTGAATCCGCGCATCTATCCCAACTTGCATATTCAGTTCACACACGCTCCGCGCACACCCCACATATGCTAGGGTTTTTACGTTTTTACTCATATCTATATCGAATTACGAAATAATACTCAGTTCCCTCGGACCGCGTAGTTAGGTTTTTTAAATTGAAAAAAAAACTCAGGATTTACGTCGTTTCTATCGTGCGCGACGAGCGTCCGCGGCGAGACAGTATTTTAAGCACCTCTTCCTTCGGCGGCCATTTTTATGGCATTATATTTCTTCTGCTATCGAATACCAACTAATTCATGGGAAATCAAATATGGCTTTCTTTCATATGTACGTACAAAACAAATGCATACATGGATTTACATGAACGCATACAGAAGCCACTGTCTCGTCGTTTCCCACTTTCTTTTAATCGATTCGTTACGACGGATTTGTTAAGGCTGATTTATTCGAAGGACTTGGTTGGCATCGTTGATATTAATTTTATTAACTTAAGGTATTCAACTCTAGTTAGAGATCGTTAGACTGCTCCCAGAATCGCGGGACAATCACTCGTGATTTTGACTTAATATTTAAATATTTCTGGATCCTGAGTGGGAGTCGGTTGGTCGCGATTCACCTCTATTACTCTTGGTGCCCCATAGACGCGTTCTATGATTTTTTGGACCCTTAGCCAGTATTAAATTGACGTAATAAACAATTTAATTGCACCACTTACTCTCTATTATTATTTCCCTAAACCGTGATCCTTTATTGTTCGATCTAACTTACGATTTCATTGAAAAGCGAAACTTAAAACAAAGCAAACTTTAAAAAGTGCTAGAAATGTCACAATAAGTCGTATAAGCGCATCATGTAATATACCCCATGTAAGACAAGATAAACAAGTATCGATTTATGGTAAATATAATTTATTCGAATGAAATTTTCATCAACATTACAACTAAACATGGTATGTACAAATATATTTAATGCAACGATCTTATAAGAATTTAGTGTAATGCATGTCTCGGTCAGTCTTTAATTGCTGAGGCCCATTTTATTTGTATCTTTGGGCGTCGAGCAGACCATCATCCTTCATTAAGACGAACATCACGCGTTCGTCGGATTATTTGCGGAACACTTTTACTTCTTAATACATACATACACGATCACAATTATGGAATTCATAAATGATACAGGCAGTTTAAACTAACTCATCCTCGCTATACAAAGTCGTTGGTATCAATAATAATAACGAAATCTTCGTGTCTCTGTTATGTCTGAATGTGTGTGTTATGCGGTTGAATGCTGTACAGACGCTGTGATCAATCGAGATCTTATAACTTTTTTCTATCCTCCCCAAGAGTCACGGATCTCAGTGAAAGTGAAGGAAATATAGAACAACGTTTTTTTCTATCTTCCTTTTTAACATTCTGTACGTTGATAGGCTTGGTCCTTGATTGAAACACTCCCGAAGCAACGCGCGCGGAAAACGCCAAGATAAGAATCCGTGGAAACAAGAAAACGAAATCACTAGATTGCTATAAACGAAAGCTCCGTGGATTAGGTTACTTGTGAAATGTAAGTAAACGTGACGCTTGACGACATTACGAGGTTTAATGCTATTGTATTTTTGTGTTCTTGAACATTTGAACCTCATGATCATTCCTTCGTTCGCACCAAAAGAAATAGTCCAAAATTAATACTGATTGGTAAATGTTCGCGCAATGGTTAAGCCACTCACCAACCAACTTGCAGCACCCTTTTTTGGTTCGCCATAACAGTGAGCTTGAAGACACCGAGGGGTGGCTCGCGGTACCGTAAAAAAGTAATATTTTATTTTATTAATATAAAGTCGGATTGAAGTGCGTGATACATCGAAAGAATTTTGTTAAATAACGATTAAAGTCGTTCTCTTTTGCGTCTGGCGTCTGACTTCCAGTACTTTTTGTACCCTCTCTTCGTCGCATCCTCATAAATGCCAAAATAATCCACAGCCTCGTTAGAAGTATAAAAAGAAGAAGTCAGGAGAAAAGTACGCAAGTGTCTTCAACGCGATATACGTGATTGATTATATCTTCTGTGCGCTTCGAGCGAATCGTTTCTACTCTCGTCGAAGAAGGAACAAGGAAGAGGAAAAGGTAAAAAGGAAAAGAACGGAAATCTAGGTATAAAATACCGTGAAAAAATCAGCATGCTCCGACGAGATTATATATGCTGGCCAGACCTCGTTTCCCGGACCGTCGCAAAAAGAGGAACACGGCTGGGAAGATGAAGATTTACGCATCGCAGATGACGCTCGAAGAGTTTTGCTTTAACTCTGTTGATGTGTGGGACTGTGATGCGACCACGCAGGGGATGACGAGTGGTTGAAGTTGACCGATATCGTGACAGGATGGAGAACCATGTCTGGACCTGTGTCTGGGAGGAAGGTCAGATGTGGCCTAAGAAGGGAGGATTCGACCGTCAACGGTATATAGAAGGCGCCGCCGTCGTGAAGTGCGAATATCGGAACGCCGTGAGGTTTCTCCGAGGTCGGCGGTGAACTAGACTTGATTCGTTCGGCTGAAAATCTTTGCTTGATGGAACTCTTGAACTTGTAATTTGGCGGCCTTGATGATACAGGTGGCATGCTGTGAGAATGAGTACTGTGATTGCTGTCGTCGCTAACGATGGTCGGTGGAGGAATGATGGGCCGCGGACGTTCTGGATCGCCTAAAGAGCTTACTCCTGAGCTGGAGCCATGATCCGAATGACTGTTTGGTGGACATATTAGCGGAATGGTCGAGTGAGTAAAACTCGAGTTCGCCGAGCCATTGGACACGGGCATTTCAGGATGTGGAAAACCGAGTCTGTCACCTGAAGCATTGCGAAAACAACATGTAATTAATAGTTGGAATGACATCAGAGGTCATCGTGTGCCGACAATAGCCGGAAGTGGGACGATACGTACTTGTTGCTAGAATTTTATCACAGTGCTGTTGCAAATGGCTTATCAACTGCACGCAAAGAGAATCCCTCGCGAAGAAGCCTTCGACTTCCACGAGGAAATGCATCGTCTCGCTAAGACATTCTTGAAAACCGAGTCTATAGTGCTCGGCAGCGGTCGATGTCGTCGCCGAATGAGAAACGCTGTCAACACTGTCTTCCGTATGAGTGTGTACCGGATTGACGACAGGATGCCTGGCGTCTGTACAAACAAGATTCAGTCAAGTTACTTGTGATTGGCACTGGAGGCGAAGACTCCCAAAAATATCTCTTCCAGACAACTTTATTTACCTTGTCGGAGACCCTGAAGATGTTTCATGTGACGAATCGCCATTTCAATAATTTCCGTCTTCTCCACTCGGCCACGACCTTTCTTCAAATATTCCGCCGGTATTAATCGACTGAGATCAGCCAAGCAATTATTCATACGATCTCTTCTGCGCTTCTCGATGATCCTGTGCGACATTGGATCTTGCTGAAACAATCAAATACAATAGCACATTTTAAAAAAGTATTAACAGTATATAAATATTACAAATAAGCCCGAGCCATGATCCACGATAATTAATCTTGGAGAGTTGTACTCGTAGTTTCTTGATAAACAACAGTATTTAAAATTTAATCATTAAATTCCTCAAATTTCTTGCTGAGCTAATTATTTCCTTCCTGTGCGATGATTCTCTTGAATTTCTTACGCATTCAGTTTATCATTAACAAGACCTCTGGGGTGAGAGTAAATCCCCGCAAGAGGAAAACAATGCGTCGTATCGCATCGAAAACGGGAAGTCACGTTAAAACTTACTAAGCGGTTTTTTTTCCACGAACTGCCCTACTCTAGCTCACTTGTCATCCTATAAACAATTTAGAATTTCGTCATTAGAAACTCATCTATTTTGCACGTCATTCGTGGCGCGAAGGATGTTTTCACGAAGTAAATTTCAAGGATAATTATTATAGAGAGTAATGAATGAAAATAACGCATTGACGGATATTCACCTCCTTATTCAGGCAGCGCTTCTTTCTGGTGGGCGAGTGTAGCGACACCTCGGTAGAATTCGGAGCCGCGTAGTACTGCATATTCAAAATATTATCCATACTGTGCGTCACCATGTTGCGAGTCGACACGCGCGAAACAAATTTATTTTAATAAAAAAAGAAAATCACTACGTTCAACTCCGATGGAAGATTAATCCTTCGGGAACGAAAAAAGAATCACAGCTGACGTTGTTTTGACGAGCGTTCAAATAGTTTGTCTGTCTACAGTAAACGTAGCGTCTTTACACTGTCTTCGAGAACATCCAGAGCGACATCGTTCAATGTAAATTCATTTGTATCGCGAAATGAGAAGTATAATAATGATTCAAGTGTTTCAAGTGTTTCACGTTAAACACCATTAATTTCCCGCTCAAGAATGGAAAGCTCTTCTCCGTTCAACGCGGCGAACGAGACTGAACTGCTTTGGGATGCTGCGCGCTCTCGAATGGTCACGGATTGACAAGTGGCGCTCAACTTGTACTCGCTTTGGCGCCGCGACCCGTCTCAGCTTATTCATAACAGCGCGACATCGTCGTCCGCGAACCGTGCGACTTATCACGTGTATTCAGCACGAAACGTTGCGCCCCTACACGTGAGATACTTGTTCCATCGTGCCTCTACTTTTCTCATATTTCATCCTTCTTGCACTTCTTGAACAAACATTGCGATTCGTGCGTGTGTGTCACCGGTACCAAATACTTTCTCATTCCAATTACGTAAACAGAACGGCGTAGCGCGAAAATCCCCGTTCGACCTAGCTAGTGATAACAGATTAAATCACGTTTGCTGCTTTTTTTTTAATACTGTCCCTTATGCAAGATCGATACGACGAGTGACCGAATCCGGTACGAAAATAAACGTAACACGAGGTCAAGGAGCTAAGCGTCCGTTCAACATTCTGACGAAGGACTTTGGAGTTTGGTGGGAGATCAAGATCGAAGTATACTGTGTATCTATCCTATTAGTGGATTTAGCCGACACGCAACGTCACGAGCCAATTTCTCAGTAGTGTTTACCAGGATGGATACGCCAATCGTTGGCAAGCATTCGCGAGCATAAACACGCGCGCTCATACGTGTATCGATGAAATTCAAAGCCCCAAAAAAAGACGTCGATGTCCTCGATGACGCATGGTCCGCTTATCAGTTTAGGATCGCAAGGTGATAGAATGATCATTCTCCGTTCGAACGAGCCGAGTGCGCGTTTACTCGCATGTGCAAACACACGTGCACGTGTCGCATGTACCTCTTCCCCTTTGCCACCAGCCTGTACACGGTTGTCACGAGTCGAGACCATTTGACACGCTTGACTTGCACGTTCCTTCGGTGACGTAATTGAAAACAGTTTCAAGAGATAATTCACGGCTCAAACTAGCAATTCGCGGTCACGAAGGACGTTTCGTTGTAACGTATTTTTTTATTTTTCCATCCCTCTCCTGCCAGCGTCTCGTTGCCTCATACTTGTGTATTCAGAAAGTGGGATAACTAGTAGGAAACTGTGTCTACTCTCCCTTACGATTCATAGGGATAATTAGGAAGACCACTGTGGAGTTTATAATTAACGAGCTTCCAATTTTCGAAAGCTAATATTCTGAGATCTCACGTGTAGACACCCCCCTAATAATTAACGGGCGACTCGAATCACAAAATCGAGCTTACTGTTGCTCGGACGAGTTATCAACGGTGTCACGTAGACAAAGATTCACGGAAAGAGCATATCTTTCGTAATTCTGAAGCGACAGTAAAAAGTTGGAAATCATGAAAATTGCCACGATTATTGGGATCGTTAATTTAACGTGAATTCAATATTACAAATGGATTGGCATTAATTATTCTTTACTGAGTAATTGGTCTCCGTACCGGCATATGCCAGTGCGTCTTAGAGAACTGTAGGTAAGAAAGAATGACCGTATTTGCATACACCCCGCATATATCTACATGAATATCTGCAGATTTAAAGGAATTAACTCCTCCGAGGTATTGAGATACGGTATCGGACGATAGCCTCCGCATAATTTGCATAAAATAGAAACGAGAAAGAAAAAATGTTGAACGATAGAAATAAATAAATTAAGTGGCAACTCTAACAGGGTCGAGTTATCGCTCATCCGGCTATAACCAGTAACGTGCCGATCTCATCGTTCGAATACAAGCGATTTTATTATGCCCGACTTATCTGTACGTTTGACCGCGGTGGTCCCTGTATTTTTTTCATTCTATAAACCGGGCCTCACCGGATCCGAGCCAACTCTCGCGATACAGACGCAGGGGAACATGTGCCCAGACTCGGCAATGTATATGTACGCACTATATCGCGTCTCGTGCGTAACTCCGTTCTGTTTTGACGGAATAGTACCGTAAGAGAGCGGTGGGCAATGTGTCGCGCGACAAAAAAGAAAAAACAAGAAACTTTTTTACGAGCGAGGATTCATTCTTATTATTTTAATACAACCGGACCCATCGAATTCTCAAGTCATTCTGGCGACTGGCCAAAAGAATCTGCGCAAGTCGACTTAACCACAACGGGTGACGCTTTGACCGCAACCAAACATACGTGTAGAAAATGTCACGTATATAGATCATCGAGTGACGCAGACGGCACGCATGTTTCCAGGACGAAGATAGGGTCACGGCTATTGAATTCACGCGACTGTAGCGCTGCTCGTGGCAAGTGTCAAAACGAGACGACCTTGTCCATGAGTTCTTCGAGATCGTCTCGAAGAGAAAGAGAATTCGTTATGCGAAGGAGTTACTCGCTCTATTAAATTGAGTAAATATTCTTGCCACGTCTTTTCTTCTCCACGTTATACTTCCGAATCGAACGACACGACTCGGGTGATTTGACTTTTTTTTTATTAGCATCACTCGTCCTGGACTCCATATCGATAGCCATGATCGCCAAAGATGCGAATGTGAAAAAAGAAGGGAAGCAGTGAATCGAAACGGGAAGAGAAAAAAGGAAAAGAAACACGTGACCCGTGATGACGGGAACGAAGCGCAAAGCTCGGTACGAGGATGAAACACGTGACGAGGCGAGGAATAAATATTGTGAACTCGTTCGCAGACGAAGGTGTGGCCTATGGAAGTCACGTAGCCCATGAAAAATTGCGAATATAGAGGATGTCCGATCTTTCAAAGTGATACGATTTGTTTTCTATAGGAAAATAAATGAACTGTATCGTCAGCCGAGAGTTGCGAATAAAGAATTTTTTGCATAAATAAATACATTTCTGCCGACCCTAGAGTACATAAGAGTAAAAAGTGTAATCTAGCGAGGTCGGGGAAGCACCATTCTCGAATACTGTTTACGTCAACTGGTTGGATCCGTTTCCAACAGCTGAGGTTAACCACGTAAATCGTTGACGCTGTTATTTCGCGAGGAATCTGTCATCGCTATCGCTCAAGTGTTAACCTAATAGCCAAGTAGTTGCAACAGATGGCGTTGTCTTCAGTAGCGCTTTCTCAGAATAGAAACACGGAACACGTGCAGAAACGCATCGGAAGAAGCGACATCCTTACAAAGAATTCGTGACACACGCGTAAAAGAACACCTGTAGATTATTTCGTAAAACTCAATGGGGGAAGGTATGTAAATTGCATGGTCTTTGAAACGTGAAGAAATAAATGCCACGTTGAATAGTGCCACGCGTCCGCAGAAATAATTAATCTAACAGCTTTTGTAAAACATTTTCATCGTATATGAAACGATGATATTCTATACCTACACAGTGGATAATACACTGCCTCCGTGAGTTCTCAGAGTGCCAATAATTATTTTTACTCATTGACGATTTCTGGTCACGTCACATCTCTTCCATGAACATAGGATCACGTGGGTGTAAATGCGGCGAGGGTCGCTCCTTTGTGGAATTATGGAAATGCCAGATTAGTCCAGAATCTCATGGAAGCTTTCTTCTATTTCGAAACCATCTCGTTACAACATGTTGTATGTAGCATGCATACGCTTATTATTGTCATTGATCGATCGACAAAACTTCAAGAATTTCGCCACGCAATTAAACGACGAGGTGATTGGAAAGAGAAAAAGAAGTGCCAATATTTTCCATAAGATTTGTCCTTCTCGCATCACGTGTATCAGAAGCGCGTTAATTGGTTGGTGCCAGTACGAGAGCTATGTACGTGTCGATGACGCAGCTCCTCGAAAGGCGACGTGCACGATTTACTCGATGAACGGCCTCAAGAGTCCAAACGGTCGACACGACAGCCTACTGACTCACAGCCATGACCGAGAAACCGTAGATATATCGATGTGGAATTGGCATGGCGAAATTTCTTCGTGTTCCAAGACACGTACGTAGCTGCGTTTTTCGAGCAGCCCGACGAAACGTGCGTTTGCGACTTGTGCAACCTGGGAGTTACGTCGAATCACGCGATGCACGATCGAAGTCAAAGGATTAATAAGAATCTAAAACTTTCTAGAAACAACTCCCCGTTTCTTCATCTGCATATACATACATTTCACTTTCCCTCGGCGCATTTCGTCTGTCTTCGTCTGTCCGTTTCACTACATTTGCTTCAGTTTGTATCGAGACAAATCTGATAATCGACAAATCGAGATTACTTGTAATCATTCGTCCAGATTACGTGCTGAATGATTCTTATCCTTCCTTATAGAAGGTCCAATAATAAACTGTTATTCTGATGGTCGATAAGTATATTAAATTATTGCGTCAGCAGCACGCGACACTTCTAATAAAAAAAAACAGTTAAAATTAATGATAACAGAATGTTCCTGAATATTCTAAATATTCCACGGAAAGTTCTTTTCTGATTCTTCCGTAGCAACGTAGTAAAATCAATAACGAGGTTGAATCGAGACTGCAAATAAATCTTCCACCTCCGAAGACGGAACATGATCTCATCAGGATTAATCGTGCCACGATTTTTTTTTTGTTCGTTCGAAATAGACAATTGTCTCACGCGTTCTCATTATAAATTCATTCTGACAACGAGAATAGAATATAATTGTTCATATTATCTACGGCATTGATATACAAGCATATGCGATAAAAATTTCAGAATAACGTCAAATATAGATCTTGACGATCATGAATTGGTTTTAGCTATCCTTAAGCGTTACGGCGACCTATAGAACAGCAAGTCCGCAAGTTCCAAGTTGTAAGTCAGGAGGTATAACTCGCCTTACATAAAAGTAGCACGAATATAAAAGAAGGCACGTTCCGGGGCACAGGCAAGCGATCCGTGAAACGTAGCTTACGAAGACAGAGACGGTTTTGCGTAAGTGACACGTCGACTTCGACATACCTACGTTCCCGTCTACGAAATGCTAAGCGACATTTAACGGCGCATTATGCAGTCGTTCTTGTGGAAGGTGATCACCCTGGTGGACTCGTCGCTCATGACTAATGGATGAGCTTTTCGGACACGCAGGACACGGCAGACATCGACATTCGAACGCGGAAGTCACTTCTGAACTTCTGGCATTTATCCTTCTGGCATCACGTTTTTTTTTTTTGAAAAGCTGACAGCTTTTAGATTTCAGGGACGTGGATTATCGACTCCGATTTCTGATGTTACGTTAATGGCGCCAATCCCAATGATGTCGATATCAATATATTTCCGTGCGCCAACGGTCGTGTTCGAGTCTCTGGGCAATCATTCGACGACAGACACGCGTTTCTCCGCGTAATCGTAAGAACGATCGTCAAAGATAAATGATCGAGCCATTACGGTCAATTGCTGTTCAAATAATCTATTCGATCATTCGCTTTGTGTTTCGATAGTTCATTCGTAAATGGTGATTCCTCATTTACACATACTTTATTTATTTACATGCGGCCGTTCTATTTCAGATTCATGCGCTTCCCGCGTGAGTCCCTACCCACAACAGCGCCATTTTACTTTATTTTATATATAAAACGATTAACCGAACCGATTGACGCTCTGGTGATGGTGCTTATGTTCTGACAATCGTGTTGACAGAAATTCTGAGTCGTCCCGCCATGACGTACCTGGTCGACAAAACCAAAAACAACGAAGGAGTAAACACCGTTGGTCGAGCATCCAATTTATAAAAAGAAACGAAGCATCGTTTGTAAACACGCGGTCAGGAAAACGCCTGATACTCGGAAGATACGAATTTATCAGTGAAATCTCTTCACCTATTTCTCAGAGAGATTAACCTTACAAAGGGCGTGACATGTTTTTCTTTTTTCTAATTGATAGCATCGATGCGGATCTACGAATCCGACGTGTAAGTTTAACGAAGAAGTTCGTGACTCGATACTATTTTAGTATACCTCCTACACGTAAGATACTTTCTACCTCTAACAAAGACCAAAGTGTCCTGGACAAGGAAAAAGTTGACCGTGCAGCCACTACTCTCTGTATTTTCCGTCACCATTTTTTACTTTGATTTCGTCACGAAAGACCAAGGTGCTCTTAACACGCATGTACGTACGCGACTGCCACTAACCTGCAGTTGTTGCATCACTGTTGATTCGACAACACGGAAAACCTTTCTATCACGACCTGAATTCCGATTCGCGACCGATTTAGACACTTCTTCCTGGCGACACGTGGTCGCTTCGCAAGCGGAAACGACATATTTTTGTAAAATTCGTTTTATATTAAGACCATCGAATTTGAGGCCAACTCACCCTGGAGACTTTCTTCTTGGTGTAAACTTCATCGTCCTCGCTAGCCGTTGCGAAGTTCAAGTTACCCTCGCAATATCCAGCGCCGATGCCCATTCTGTAGATCTCGTCCTTGCACGATCGACCATCCAGACTGTACGAAAGAAATATTCATTTTAAAAAATCACATAAATTTCTTACCCAGACTTATAGCACGAAAGAAATCCCAAGAAGAGTAAAAGATATCACGGAAATTTAATTCAGAAAACGAGCTTCATTGTTTCAACAATCGAGCGTCGGTATTATCAACCGACACGCACACGCATATGCGTATGGTTTTCCAAAGCATCAAAAGATCGCGGAACATTCAAAGTCATATGATGCACCTTACAGACAGGAATTTAAAGTCTTTGAATATCATTTATACCTGCAGCATACCAGTTCGTTCTAACGAATAATTCAAAATATCAGAAGAATCGCCGAGTGGTTAGATTAGACCAGTAGCATCTGTAAGCTTTCATATACCAGTGCAGGCAATAACCTCAATTGCCCTAAGCCCGTATAGATTTTCATCTATAGATAGGCCAGACAGAAAAAATGTATCCGCATAAAACTTCCGAGGAAGCCTTTGTTCTTCCCGTGCTCCGAGTATAGCCCGTTCGCGCTCGTAATAAATCCAATGAATAATTTAATCGAAATAACTGGGTGAATCGAGAGGTGCCTTTGCAACGTCTATTGTTATCGACACTTCCCTGTACCTCAATTGAACCACTAGCAATAACCTGAAAATCAATCGATCACACGTTCAGTCGATCAATCGATTGGTCAATAGTGGATATCCTTTCATCGAGCGCAACAAACAAGGAAAAATAGTGATTCCATTCGATCCAGTTGCCACCCACGTGGATTTGCCCAAATGGAAACGTGTTTAAAATGCAGTATTCAATAGGGAGGTTATAATTCATTCTCCATGATGACGTTGATAAAGGAAGTGACGACAAGACACTTCTAGTCCATCCATAAGAGCACGCATCCTGTTGACATGTCTTAACCTGGTGAGGATCCAGTTACGCGGAAGGGACTATAGGCTATATCGCGTACCTTGTGTACTTGCACGTGGTTGACATTATCCGGTTTGTGACTTGCACTGGGTATACCTATACCCCGGATCTTGTACAATATTACTGACTTCTTCCACGTCAGCGGTATCCTAGCTAAACTACTAAGTAAACTTCATCTATGCGTGACGCTCGCGTGTTACGCACACATATACGCGTATAGTTTATTTCGCAAAAGTCGTACTATGCGAGGGGCGAGATGCGCGACGCGCGGCATGAAGCCTGAATACACGGCGCTTTCGTAATACCGTCGCGGTATTCCGTTAATAGAACGGACAATTATATACGTGGACGCCCTTTGCCGCAAAAATATCTTGAACTCCGGTAAACTGACGTAACGGATGCATGTTATATCCGCAACGCCACACGTGACCAGACGATTAGATGTTTTTTTTTTCTGGAAAATAACAAGATTTTGCGATGGATGTTTCACGAGCGTGCGAGAAAAAGAAGAATCGGAGAAATACTTGGTTGCGTATACGTGGGCAGAAAATACTAGAAATAACGGAATGCCGATGGACTCCTATCAAATAAGCTTGGTAACCTGGTACCGTGTGGTACAGGGCTGCTGTAGCCTAGCGAAGTGACCACGCAGTGAGGCTGCGAATCGAATCAGGCAGACTGGTATGCAAAAATGACACAGTCCAGTAAGCGGAGAGTGCGCGCGCGCCCAGATCATGATCTCGATAGGCAACGCGTAATGGCCTATGCCTAGTCGGAGATAGGAGTGTCGGTTTAAATCGGAACGGATCGGAATCTGGGCCTTAAAGATCACGAGAGTGTAGTCCTCCGCGCAACTAGTACCAGGCGACGTCCTTCGTCGACCTTACAGCCCACTCCACCGCGCAGATCGCAGCGCGCAACGGGCGACGCGCGACTCTGCTTACCTTCACTTTCGTACAATCGTTACACGCACGTTCCAGTACACGCTCGCACACGCTCACGCACTGCGTGTGCCTGAGATTGAGTCTCGACTGTCGACTGTCGACTGTCTCGCAATCAGGTCACTTGCTATTCAGTGGTGTCGATCAAAGCAAAAGGTTATGCTAGCGCTACGGTGAAATATACCAATTGGTATGCTTTTCGTGCACGCATGTGCATTGGAGGAGGTATAAGTTTCAGATAATTTGTAATGACTCGATACGTTGTAATACGCTTTATCATAATTCTAATCACAATTCTCGAAGATGCCGACGAGAAAAAAGATTACGAATTGTTTTGAAGCTATATCACAGTCGCGTGATTCGCGCAGCAAACAGTTTATCTGAATTCAAGATAAGTCCATTGATCCCAGTTAAGATGAGTTAAGCTGATTTTCTAGATTTGAAGAAAAACACGTGCCTTGTGCGCCACCTGGTTAGAGCAAAGTACAGTTCCGAAAATATCGGTACCACCAGTGTAATCGAAACGATCGCTATTATGAAGTTCACGTTTAACGAGCATGACGATAGTCAAACTATTCGTTCGGTCGAATGTTTTCTTGTTTTCATATTAAAATAAGATTGGCGTAACGCTCGTGCTGGGCATCGCATCTGAATCGAAAAAAAACTTAATTAATACCATATTAATGTTATAACGGATATCAACCGGAAAGTGGATTCAAGTTGATACGTGACCATGATATCAGTCGTAGAAGTACATGTCTGTATTGCTGCATACGATTAATACTATTAATAATCACGAACGAACACATAACAGTGGTACTTTAGTTAGAGCGAGAGAGTCGGCGTGGGTGTGTGGAAGTGAGACGGGGGAAGAAAGAAAGAGAAATAGAGTAAACGTCACGAATGACGTTAGTAGTGTTATATGTCACAATAGACTATATCTCGTTATAGACTCCAAAACGTAACACTCAAGATTCCATCGCTGTGCCCTTCGCCTACGGATTTACTAATTTGAGGAACAGTGTAGAAACGGACAATCTTTATTTCCTCTCGTACAATGTTCTTTTTCCTGCTCCTGCTAGACTTACACTAAGTAGATCTTATGATAGTACTAAAAAGGAAAAGTTATTGTAACGGTGAAAGAGAGGTTTTTGTAATGGGATAAGGGTTTGGTGGTCGGTTGTTTAGGACGATTGGAAATATCAAAAATTCGGGTGCAGAGGATAATTTGTGTATTTGTAGGATAGGATGGAGTTTGGGATTTTTGCAAGGGTTTACGATAGGGAGGTAACGCTAAAAGAAAGTCATAGTTGGTTCACGAGTTCAATGTATTTTTTCACAGTTCGCAAACAATGCAATCCTTAACAAATCACACGTAAGTTTCTATAAAATCACGTAAATATATATTAAAATAGAAAAATAAAGTATATTTCAATGCAAAATCATGCACGTGCGTACTATATAAGAAAAATTCTATGCAAAGCCACGTGTGGCTTGCTAGAGACTTCATTGTTTTCGATCTGTCAAAAAGCCCATCGAACTCGTGGACCCAGTTATAGACTATATATGGTGAGGCATAACAGTAGTACGAACCGAAACGCACCGACCGTTACAAAAGGATCTATTAATATCAATACTACGTTTGCGTTTTATTCGTTTTTCTAATATACTTATTTATCGAGTATTAATATTATTGCGACTAAGAATGCTGCATCATACAGATACGTACATGCATCAATCCGTAAGAGACGATAAACGTGTACGTACATATTTCTCGCGATTGACGAATTCGTACCTTTAATCTACCTCCAATATATGTATACATACATATTTCCGGAACGTAGCATTACATCATTTATCATTTATCATTTGTAGCACTATTTTGTTGGATGGACTTTGTAATTACTGTTGTTTTACGAGTTCATTAATTTACTAAATAGATACTAGTTAAACCATATCTCAGTTTCGTTCTGTATTTAATTTTTTCGTAGCCATTCTCGTTCGAGATAAGAATTCAGACTTTTTTCTCTAATCAAAATTACCCAAAGAATGACTGATAGTCGTCGGTTAGTCGAAACTTCCGGTAACACCAGAAACTCAGTGACAATCTTTCTGACGCACACACTGTTATTATTTACGTATAATCATGCCGTATTTGTATACAACCACTGAAAAAAAATACTAACCTATATCACGGACAAGCGCGTGGCAAACAACGTGACTCCAGGCATGAGTCCGACTCGCGTAACGTACGCTCGTGGCTCCGTATTTCCTCCGTATATATAACTCATATATTTACATGGATATATATATATACACACTATATAGTATACACGCTCCACATACACAGGGAAGGAGGGGCCTAGCAGTGAGCGTGGATTTGTCTGCGAGAGGTCAGAGTGTTGCATAGCTTGGAGCCATTTATGTATATCTACGTAATATTCTATTGTGTTTACTCTTCCACTTCCACTGTACTTCCACTCTGCTACTATATCTATGGATAAGGATGATATTCTTCGGTATTATGGAGTCAGTGTATTCTTCTAGAACCTTGATTATTTATTGGTTCGTCGGTCTACTCTAATATTCCATACGTCCCAGAAAATGAATGTCACTCCGTGATTCATAGCATAACTCACGTATCATTCCAGCGTAGTATTCAAACAACACTGTACTTCGCGTCTTTGCACGTTATGTTTGGCATCGCTAAAAATCTGACGGAATGAGAGCCGTGAAAGAAATTCAGCGTGGTTCCTTGATACACCAATGATTTTTTAATTGCAAACGAGCTATCAAACTGTAGCAGAGACACTCGATAAGATTGATTTAGGTTTAGGTATAGGGGAAAGCAATCGTTAATTGCGTTAATCGTACACGTGCTTCCTACTTCGACTATACCAAACGCACGACCATAATTTCAGTTAATTTTGGTAGCATCTTGAGACTAATTAGCATAAATCCGGAAATTCTAGGAAATCACTTCAATGTATATTATTCAAGTTTGCTATCGTCTTATTACAGTATCAATGATAAAGTAGCGAATTAATACTGAAACAATTTAATGCGTAGTGTCGAATGAAAACGTGCTCGCAATTTAATCCTTACTTATGATATAATTATTGTATTATCAATTCTAACAAATATTAATAGACAAATAGCAAGAAATCCTGTGAACGGTGCAATAAAATTTGACAGAGCTGTCCCAAAGGTTATCGCTGCTCGTGTGCTTATTTCCAAAATTTTCCACAAAATTTTAAGCCATTTCTCAGCTAAATCATTATCTCTCATAGTCTCTCTCACGCCTCATGTTCCAATAAATTTTGAAAAAAACCACTGGTAAACACGCAGCGAGAATTACGGGCTCTGTAGCAGCCGTAGTAAATCATAATAAGTACTAGAGTGACAAATCAGACAACGACACTATATGACCTGCTGATATGGTTTGTCACCAGGAGAAATGATGCCATGAGCCGGAGGTACGATATAATTTTAAGCACTGTGGCAGTTCGACGAAAATATTTTTGAAGTTTCGCCAGTCTATCTGGCTTTGTGTACTTATAGAACATACAATAGCCATGCTCGTTCAGGTTAACGCCTCATCTTCTGGGACAATATTATAATTTAATCATTATCCCTATCTTAACGCTCCTATAATGATTATATCAACCTACTATAACGTAAATTAAACCTAGAACTTCTAAGAATTGAAGCCTGAACGCTACTTTGACGCTCTCGACTCACTCTCAGATCTATAAAATGTGATCTATAAATGTGATTCTGATTACAGTTAATCGATCGACAGAACTTGATGAAAAGTGATTTGCTCCGATCAGGTGACTGAATTGTGATAAAAGTGCACGTGACGGGAAACATGTGTCTACGTGTTTGTATAGCTTTACGAAGAGCGACCCGTGACACTGAATCATATTGTACACTTCTGTCTCTGTGTCATGTTACCGTGAGTCTCCTTTATGCCACAATGCAAAACGACGCAGGATTACACTGACGGAGTCTCGTTGTAAGGGTTCCACACATAAAGAAAACGGAAGACGTAAGGAGAAACATATACGGCATTCAGCATGTATATAAGAACCAATCAAATAAGGATTTTCTACCACTTATGTCACATGTGATACTTGTCACGTCTTACGGTTTTTCTCACGTGCAGCGCCCCTTTATCAATATAGCGTGAAAACAGAGCCTAAAAAATGAGAAAGATGAGTCGCGCGAGACAAAGGAGAGAACAAAAAAGGAAGAGGAAGAAGCAAAGCACTATAGGTGCTCCTTATCAGCCGCGTTTTTGCGCTGGCGATGGAAAATTTTCGTGCGCATTTAAAGATACTACTAACAGGCAATTCCCAGTCGGCGTGTTGCCATCCATTACTTGCCGATAAAATTTCCTACATACTTACGTATGTGAGAACCAATTCCGCTACTTATTAGTGCAAAGGTTGAGTTTTTTTCAAGGAGTCCTTGATTTGCATTCTCTTTCAGCTACGTTCAATCTTTCTTTGTCTTATTAGTTTCTTTCTTTGGATTTTCTTTTGATACCAAGTCGCGATCTCTGTGGACTCTCTACGGGAGGGTAAATATATCGTTTAAAAATAACATTTTACTGCGATCACTTATACCGATTGTATTTCACCTCTCTATTTTCAGACTTTTTTCAGCTATACTTTTTTATGTTCACAATGAAGCCGTGGCCTTTAAACGGCCTCCGTCTATGTACAATGGAGGAATCACCTGGAGGCAAATACATAAATATAGCGTTCAAGATAAAACTCTATAGCAATATAGGCAGACGGAGAAACATGAGGATTCCATTTCGGGCACAAGCAGCACATATAATGAGCAACAAATTCTCGAATGCGTATGGCAATGTGAACTTGTGAAGTCACGTGAAGAGTATGGTACTAAATCATATGCCGACGAATATTAATAGCCATATATAATGCATAAATTAATATATTATTGAGTCTTCATGAAAGATTATGATTTATGATATTCCATGCTACAGCGAAACTCTAATTTTCTCAATGTAGGAACGACTGAGAATATGCTATGCTATCCTATGGTATAAGGTACTCTGAAAGATTGAGCACTGGTTCCCACTACAGTGTATTTACGAATCTGTGAAAAGTCCAAGCGGGAATGAAAAGTGCCTACGTGACCGAAGACAGGTTAATGAAATTTGGTAAAACGGTTCACGCTTGGTTGGCACAGGTGTAAGTTGCCATTGCACAGTTGTTCCTTCATAAAAAACATTCTCAATGGATTTTATGAGTAGAACCATCCACTTTGAAGAGGTTGAGAGGAATGAAAATAAAAAAAATAAAAAAATATATGACAACAGTACACCGACGATAACAGGTATCTTATTGAGTGGTGAGATATCAAAAATGGAGATGACGGATTGGTCGATCGATTTGATACTTCTTTATCTGCATGTGATACCTCGTGTTCACGAATTACACTGTGCGATATCGTGGATTGCTCGTTAGTTAGCGGACTAGCCGCCTTAAACTATACAGAGAGATGTAAATATGTGGTTTTGTTACATACAGGCATGTCATGTAGCCTATACATGTGCTAGTGTGAAAACAGCTTTTAATATCAGATTAAAAAAATCTAGAAAAGGAGGAGAATTACAAAAATGATGAGGGCGGGAAGTGAGGGAGTTTAAAAAATATTTGGCATACCCACTCGATCCATAGGTATACATATGCTAGATCATATATGGCTATAGCTGTACTATAAATAGAATATGTATATAGATATACGGACAAAGCAGTGAGATAGAAGAAGATATGACCCACTAGTAAGAGATACGCGTACAGCGATTCCGCCGTTAATTCTCTCGTGTCGTTCCTTTCCATGACGCAAATGCTCTTCCAACTGGCGTCAGTACTTTCTGCAAGGAAGGTGCCGGCTGGGTCTGTTTACACGGACCCGACGCGACGTCTCCGCAACTCGAGCGGCGTAAAAGTGGAACAATTTTATTTTCCCTATTTCTCTCATCTTGAGATTCTCTTGCTCTCCTTTCTTTTGTCTCCCCCCCCCCCTCAGCTTTTCTCTATTTCTTGTATTCTCCCCCTCTCTCTCTCTCTTCCTCTCTCTTTCACTCTCAGAGGTTGTCGCTTGCGCGAAGAGGCGAGCAAATCCTTGAGACGCCTTGGAAGTTGGGAGAGGCCTTTGTACATTCGAGTTGGTTACGTGGCCAGTGCCAGGGACTCCACTAGAAGGACGACGGAAGGAGTGTGAATGTAGACGCGAACGTTATAAAAGGAACCTTCGAAAAACTCGTAGTGTTCATGTTCTGTTCCTTAGCTAACGTGTAGACATAATCGCGCTTTACACGTCGAGGCCATTCGAGGACGTCTCGAAATAATTCCCTCTAAATAAATCCCTGAACGATCGATGCGGTGTCAATGTTCGATGACAGGGGTGACGCTCAATGTGAAATTACCTAGAGCTATATATATATATATCCTCTTGGAAATGTACTATGTAGGACTCGACTTTTAATAGACAGCGTTCAATTTACTTATAGACTTCTCTACCTTGTCTTCTATCTAGAGAGTCACCTGTGTTTCTCGTGCCAAGTATACGTATATCTTTCCAGCCTGTCCTGGATACTTGAACGTAACTAGTGTCAAATTGAACTTCCCTTTTTCATAACCACTTATAACAAAAGCATATAGACTATAGTTATCTGATACGAACTGCGAAGAAACGAGTCTTGTAAATCCTAGTGCTACGTATCTACGTAAGACCGTAACAAGATATGAATTCGGAATAAATCCTAAGCGCAAAGTATCTCTGGATAATATTTTGCTGATTCTCTTTTTCCGTATCGAGTCGTTAATGAAATAATAATAATTGTAAAAGCCCAATTCTTCCCATTCAGGTGTGTCATATGGGAATGCATTTAGATTCATTACTGAGCAAGCACGGTCGTTTAAGACCCACGCGGCGAAATCCGCTGCAATTTGTTGACGCTGTTAATGAACCTGAACAAACAGTGGATGTTAAACAGTCGCGGTAAACACAATCGTTTAATCGCACCCACCAAGGCTCCGCCCCTGTTCGTGAAAACGACCTCCAACCTTCTGTCCCCGTTTCTGCTACATTTTTTTGGACATTTTTCTTCGACAATATTCCTATAAACGATCTTATGATATCGTTCGTCCAATTAATAATATCCACAAAAGGCCATGAATGGATACTCACACCGCAACAAATATTGAACACGGAACTTTTCGTTAATCACGACCTTGATTGCAAAGAACATCCTGAAGACGTCATTCGTACGTCCTTAACTGTACCTCAGTGCTTTGATACACCAACATTCTTGCCAAGGCTAAGAATGAATGTCGACGACCTTGCAGCTAGTAAAAAAAACGCCTTAATCTACAATTATAACTTTTACCAAAGTTCCATGCTTCGCTCGATAACACGAATAATGACAAAAACACTCTTACACGATAGACCAAGTATTGAATTCGGGAAGAAGTATTCCTGAGAAGAATTCTTTAAGTCCGAGAGAATGATATATTCAATGAATCAGTTACCAGGATTTTTATAGCATTTTACGATACGCAACATGTGAAATTCACTGGTACTGTTCCATAATAATGTCTCGTACCTTGGACTGTTGAAAATTTAGATTAATAAGATCTACCCTATACATGATAGTCAATTTCGATCTTTGCAAGGCCTAGGATGACCACTCCCATTCGTAAATTAGACTGGCGAGACCTAATCTAGACGTGTCCCATAATACCACTGCCAGATTAAAAATGTTTACTCGGGACGATTTGCGATAACAGAACGAGAGTCTGAGGTTTGATGGATACAGTGTAATTCAAAAACTAACGTACTCACCTCTCGTATTTAACTTGCATAGAATGTGCAGAATTGTCCTCCCAAAAATTCTGTGTCTCCATCATCTTGCAGCATAGAATTTCTGCGATGTGGCTCCTGAGCACGAACACTTCCAAACAACACTGACTTTTTGTGCCTTCGGCAACGCAGCTCTCTCTCCCTTTTCAAATGAAAAAAGAACTCTCTGTCGATGCGTAGGAACAGCAACTCACGTAACGCCAAATCACCGACGTTTCGTTTTCAAACGTTTCACCTACGTGTAACGGCGATGAGCGTCGCGACAATGATCTACCGTTTGCTCACGTCGCGAAAACAGCCGACGATTCACTGCAGGGAGAATCGCTCGCGTGGTAACTTTTAACCTCGACGTTCTCGATCGATCGGCCCGCTCTAGCCGAGCGCGTACGTTATGTTGTGTTACGTTACTTTACGCCACGTTATGCTCCTTCGTAATTTACTAACGAACACACATGGAACGTGGTATGCCCAAGTATATGTGTGTATATATATATACTGTGATTCAGACACCCATGTGTATGTGTATATGTATAGATATATAGAAGCGTTTTCTTCGATTTTCAAAGCTGCACGACACGTAACGGGGTACTGTCTTGTCATACGATGATCTCAAATGGATGATATTGACCACTCTGTTTTATTATACTTTCTTCAATGTACTCGACGGTCTCCGATAAGAGAACTAATCTTTTTCGCAAGCAGAATTCCTCGCTACTGATAGCGCCACACGGTTACACCCACGCACGAGAATTTCACGACGTTCCGTATACAGGAGAAGATTCACGTATGTACTTTGTCAGATTCATACTCTTCTGTTTTCTCCACCGCGTAGGTGACTCCTGTGACATCCGGTGTGCCCTGGAATCGTATTAAAAATCGGTTATCGGCAGTGCACCGCGATTTTTACGGGTAAAATATTTTTTTCTTAAAACCCTAGACAATACGATTTTATTCTTGCGGTTCGATAGCGCGAGGACGCGTGTCGTTGGCTGGCAGGTTACAGTACGTGTATAATACGCGGCCCTGTTCGATTCTCCTGATGGCCCGCAGTGTGGCATGCAGTCCTCGGGTGGGAGCGATCCAGACCGTGTCAGGAGCGACTCTACGAATCAAGGGGCCATACGCATTCTTGTGGATGAGCAAATCTTGGGAAAAATTTCTTGATGGTATAGAGTGAGCATTTCTTTATAGACGGAACTATTAGTGAGCGGTAGGGGACTGTGTGGAAGCCATGATAACCGTCTTAGTAATATCAGTGTTATCAGAATCTATACAAATTCTTGCAGGCCATAATTTGTCGCGAGTAACGGCATTTTAACTACTCGATGTTTGCAGCAAATATATAATGAACGATAAATCGGAACGCGCGGTACTCTTGATATGCAAGATTCCAACGTAATTCAATGCAGTTCAATTCCTTAAACAATACAGAAGCATACGCGTTACAGAAAGACGTGTACTACGCGAAGACGGTTTACGTCATCGTTTTTTTGACTGGGTGTTAATCCGGATGCTCTCGACCACCAATAATGTCTCTTGGAGATATTATTGGTGGTCGTGCCAGTCTCGAAGTCAGTTATCTTTTAATGGTCGCAGGTAGTTTGCGCACGCCATCCGTTTTACAGAGCTAATCCTGACATTTTAATCTGACTCCAAAGTGGCTTTCGATAAAATAAGCGTGATTCGATCGATTCGTTAGATCTAGCAGGATTCGACATTCG
Organism: Pachycephus smyrnensis; assembly: GCA_030142225.1. NCBI lineage: Eukaryota > Metazoa > Arthropoda > Insecta > Hymenoptera > Cephidae > Pachycephus > Pachycephus smyrnensis. The sequence goes on along the minus strand of JARQST010000543.1, from coordinate 251,534 downwards.
AGAAAGCATTCGTAATCGTGTCGCATTGCCTTCATAATATATTACAGTCCCATGATCCGATAGCTTTCGGGTACAAACAGTCCGTGGAAACCAATTACAAAATGAAAGAGTTATTCGACTGACCTTTAAGCACCTCCGGCAACTGGCACGTTACCACGAATTCGGAAAGGTACCAGATTGGTGGATTTCTCAGGATTATTGCGGTTTACGCATACCAGTCTTTTTTCTCGGTAACTCCCTTCTCCACGTTAGTTGGCATCGGTATCTCCATCTCGATCACCAGCATACGTCGCAAGTACGGTGACGCAAATTCTAGTGTGGTAAAAATGTCGGTTTTCCTGGTGAAAGTCCATGGCGTAGGCTAGAGACGTTACTGTTCCTGGCTTCGGTGGGTGGGAACCAGGCTTTACCACTCACCACGCTATGTGACACGTGCGCGTGACGTCACGGGGCCGGTCACGCGAGCACCGTGTGCCCCCGGTCACGTGTCCTGTCACGCGCTCTGCTATCCCTACCACTTATGTTTCCCTCTCTCCGCGGAATCCCATCCCTTCCACGAGCAACGCGATTACCCCCCAGCAGTTACGTTTCCCTCCGATATCTTTCTTTTCTTCATTTTCCCTCCCACCTTCTATCTCACTCGCCCTTTCTCACTTGCTCGCTCACGCAAGGTCTTCTCCGTACTCTCCTTTTCTCTCTCGCCAGTCCGTGGCTCCTGTCTGGTCTTCCTCTCACTCCACTGTAGCGCCAAGCTATTTTGCCTAGTCAGGATGCTCGACTGAAGGTGCGTTGATTGTTTCGTACACATATGTATACGCAAAGGGACACCTGTAGCATTACACGGCCTATGCAATCACCGAGCTAACAGCACTGTGGTAAAAAGAAAAGACGGTACATAATTAGACACCCGGTATTAAGATAAATTTTAAACTGTGACTTTATTCATGGTGGTTCTCGTTATGGAAAATCTGGCTCACTCGCTACTCATTCATTTCGACAGCTCCAGATATCTTCCTCCTCGTGAAACATTGCAGAAGACTGTAAGTCTATCGCGTCTTTTTGAAAATACTGCAGTACGTTTCCGTCTTTCGAAATACACTAGAATTATGGAATACGGATACGTAATCAACGTTTCATCTTGAAATGCAAACGTCAATTGCTTGTTTTGACGCGGATAGGATTTACTTATCTTCTGGGATTAATCGGAAGAATTTAAAATTAAAGGAACGGTTGGCGAGGTATGATGGATGATTGGATTAACAAATAAGTTGTTAATGATTTTGCTAACTGCCATCTTTACATTACAAGCTAAAGAGTAATGTTGAATATCTCTTTAGATTCCGTGCAGATCTCAATTTTCTTCCACGGGATATTCCGTCGTTGTGTTTCTAGTAAACATGGCAATGAACGTGTTGTATATACTGTAAAATTTATCGAACATAATCTTTCTCATAACATTCGAGGTTCCGTCGAAGCACCCGCTTGTACCGTTATCAGTCTTCTAACGTCACCATGATAAACTGTTACTACTATCAGGAATGTTAGTTCTGAGAAATGCAGCGTATTGTATCGTGATTAGAAAGGAAAATATGATATTTGACGCATCGCAAAGAATCTACAATCCACCGTGTTGCGTCGATCGTACTGCTGTGTTTTGTTGTTAAAAACAAGAAAAAATACTCTAAGCGCCACAGTGGCACTAGATGTAACAATGTGAACACAATTAAGAACAACAATTTCCCTACTGTTAAGCTTGGTCCAATGTCGGAGTTAACTTTGTCCGTGTAAAGTGGACTTTATGCGAATTAAAAAAAAAAGGCAAAACCCATAATCCTTGTTTGCTCCTCTCTTGTAAAATCAAACGATTCGCCAAACACAAATCACGGTCATTACTGTGCTGACAGCCAAGATGATAGAATCACGTAGTTCATGACAGCGCATCACGTATAATTTATTGCCTTCTCACGTAACAAAGCATTCGCAGCCATTATTTCCAAAGGACCCCAGAACGCCCAGTCACGCGCTTTTCACTCTCTCCCATTGACTTTGTAACCATTAGTAATAAGTACTGGGAAGGAGTCGATTCGAACATCGCAATCCCATATTCACTTTCCTCGGCTAATGCTTTTAAAAGCTGCATGCCTACGTGGGTATCTACACGTCAATATGCAGCCATGTCAATATAACTCGTGTGCGTAGCAGAGTCCGTTAGACGTAACAGATTCAGTTGATAGGAAACAAGCATGGCCGAACGAATTTATTGAACCATAGTTTTGAAAAAAGTACAGCACAGTCGAACATATCCATCACGTGGGGATACGTAATAGAAATAGAAAGGTCGGTATTCGCAAGTGGGCTTCACGTACGATTCGACTCCTCTTATACGCACGTACGTAGATAAGGATACGTAACGCGTACTGCCCGTTTCGAAAATAGCCGTTGTATTTTCTGCCTGGCTCGGGAGAAAATAAACGCGGTCTGTGGCAACCATTTTCTATTCTCGATCTGGTTCACCGTAGCCCGAGCATCTTCCTCTCCATCTTGCTCACGTGATAGTCTCATCCTCTCGTTCATTCTTTGAATCTCTCGTTTCTCGCCAAGAAGCACACACGAGACACGCGTCGGCGAGAGCCAATAGTATCCGTGCACACCTCGATGATGCTTCATGCGATATTGTCTTCCTGGTCATGGTCAAACCTGAGAGCTGTTGTCCTCGAGCATAGTGGATCACATCATCAGCGACTAATACCGACTAATACAGAGTACCACTAATTCGGAGTATTACGAAAATCCACGAAAAGGCAATGACACACTTATCGTGAACTCGGACGTTTAAATTGTTTATCCCTAATTTTCATTATGTTGTCAAGTGTGCAACGTCAATACTCACGTGGAGCAAAGATATTTAAATGTAAAATACTTGGGTTTTATCGTAAGAAAGTCCGCCGTTTGTTTCTGCCACTTCGAATTAAGACGCTTACACATGTACCTATAGAACTGGAATTCCATTAGAACAAAGTGGGAAGGGAATTAGTTGAAAATCAAAATTTTTCTAGAACTCACTCCTAGACGTTCTGGCAGTCGTATAGCAGTCAACGTGGCAGGTGCCTACGTGACTTCTAGATGGGACGGTCAATAGCGGAGGCGTTTCAAAGTTCTCAAACGCGTCAAATGAATAGTCAAGTATTTTAGGAGAGAGAATACATCGACATTCACTGTTTCCTTCATTCGCCTTCGCTCCCGATGATGACCGTCCGAATTTAATCGTAGATTTTCTTTTTTTTACTTTAAAAATTCCTCAGAAACAACATTAAAAACATCCTGACTCGTAATCGATTCTCTTAAAATTTCGAATTATTTTTTTAATAACAGCGAAAATATATACAAGGCGATGAGGATGCAGACCGAAGAAATCGGACACGCACGGGCGCCCCATACCGGAAACGGAACTAGGTTAATATCAGTTTGATACTTTGCTGACGGCATGCAGAACGCAAAACACAAAACTGTTTCGCAAAACGTCACTCGACGCACACCCGGTTTGTATGATTTGTATATCCTCCAGCCTTTTGTTTCCTTGTCAGTAACGGTGCCGAGTTGTCAACTGTCGTGGATACAAATTGCAACATCAAATTGCCAAGCACATCGAATTGGTTCAAGGCTTCGTAAAGATTATCTCTTTACGCTATATTACGTATCTCCAGTCGAACGTTTTCTTTTGCCTTTTTCAATCCAATAATCCTTTCCTGGCTACCTACTAAACAAGCAAGTACCAGCGTGGAATGAAACTTCCAACACGTGGTAGAATACTAATCACGATCACGAGCGTTTTCAACACGCGGCATTGCCAGAAAATCGCGGCTCGTAATCTCCATACGATGTCCTTGGCAAATCGGAACACTCGATTCTAATAATTATAGTGTTTACATCCATTCTCCTTCGCGTCCTGGTATTTCAAGCTAATGGGTATCCAATAGTTCCACCCGTTCCTAGATGCCAATCGTATTATTAATCTTCGATATTAATTGATTATATTTCAGCTCATCCTTTGGATAATTTATGAGCAGCTGATTAATTCGATAGGTGAATTCCTACGACATATGTGGATAATAATTAAAGGCAGTAAACCATAGGAACGTGTGTGTCACTCTCACTCTTATTAGGAGACCATTTGCGTTATGTGAAAGGCTTTATCCCCCCCTGTGCATAATGGCTTTCCAGCAATTCCAGCAAGGATCCACGATAATTATAAATAACAAATAGCTTTTTACACTTGGAGTAAGGCATTGCATGCACGTGTCGTGTAGGGTAAAGCGTGGTACGGCGCGTGACTTGGCAGCCGAGGCGTGCCCTTCTCTCCAGATCACGTGGAATGTAACGCGGTACGCTCTCTCTTTGTCGACATAGCTATACACCTATAGAGGAGGTTTCAAACGCAACGAAACGCGACCGCCACTTCGTCCACGAGGCTAGTACTCTTCGTTTCAGCAACTCGCGTTAACTCGTGCTGTCTGCCGGCGTGTACCTTGCGCCGTGCCCCCATCGTTTTCTCCAGCCACGTTACGTCACCTGCTGCAACTTCACGATCCTAACAAATCTTGCAATACTCTAATTTCTAAAAGCTACGAAGCTTTTATTTTTATTAGCTTTTCGTTTAACGTGCTCTCTGAAAATTAGAATTAATAATGGCAAAGAAACGATGTATCGAGGTTCATTGTTCGGGAGTAGAGATACTTCGAAGAAAACCATATGCTGGAATTTGTGGAATCTAGTGTAGGGAAAGGCGGAAAGGCGGAAAGGTGGAAAAGAGGTATTTAAAGAGCATTGTACGAGTATGACGTTCCACATCCATATCCGGTACTGAGATCGAAGCTAAGTAAAAAAGAATTAGAGAAACCGCGGGATCTCTATGACAATACGGATTGTGTACTAAAGAGGTTGCATTTCATTCTATCGGATTCCATGTTTTACGTATTTACTTATTACGTTATTTTTTCGGACACTAACGATCACAGGTACGTATGCCACAAGAGAATCCTTTTTTGTCTGCAATGCCTGTGCGATGATTAAATATCGCTAAGGGATAAATGATTGTCATATATAGCGACACGCCATTGGTTTTTCCAATGGAATTCCAGTCTCGTATAAACGGTAGTGCGATGCACGTTCGTATCCTCGAGCGTTCCAATATATTTTTCCCTTTTTTCTTTTGCTTCTTTTCTCCACCGTGAGAGAATTTTAAGGGGGCCACGTTCCGGCGAGCAAGGGCGTAGGCACGTCACGATTCAACGCGAATGCACCAGGGGAAGGAGAGAAAGAGAGAAAGAGAGAAAGAGAGAAAGAGAGAGGGCAAAACGACCAGATATAGACAAGGTGGCATTCATTGGATTTACTCGAGTCAAAAAGATACAGCATTACGCAAAGTAGGAGAATTCGAGACCGCATCCCGGTATTTCCTTTATTACGAGGAAATTCATAACGGCTTTAAGTTCCTCAATGACAGACTACGTCGTGCGCTTCGCTATGGTCTCGTATCAACTTCTCTTTTCTTCTCTCGTCCCTTTCACGTGTCCCTCGCAAAACCAGAGTCACGTTTGTACCGAACGTGCTGCTCCTCTTGCTGCTGGCTCTCGTAAGCCAAAGTCGTTCGCGACACATTGAGATAAGGGAGAGCCGAGATCGCGTTGCAAAAACGTGCGATATTTCGCCTCCCGACTCTTTCCATAACCGGAAAGACGGTACAGTCACATACATATGCATAGGGAGAGCGAGGTTGAGAGAGAAAAAAGCTAAAGCTAGATATCGTTATGGAAGGACAGAAGACAAACAGGCAAGAGCCGAGTGAAAGATCACGCGAGGATAATCTCGAAGGAGTCCAAGTCACGTTTTTGTCGAATTTTATGTTCGACGCGATAAGCTGTAAGCATGGCGAGTTGAACGGGAGAGTCACGGTTTCCTCCAGGATTCGTGAGATCTCGTCAGACATCGTCAGTCTTCGTTAACATCTAAACATTCCACCGAGAAGATAGCAAAGGTTAACAGAGGGCAGATAGATACGTAGATAAACATGGCCAGGAGATAGGAACGTTGAACGAGTATCGTCGTCATTCGTCGATATACTCGAACTGCGGTCGAATGTCAGGCAGTGACATCTATTGGGAGTTCGATAACGACAGATTTCACCTTGCGTGATCTTTGCCCGGTTAGATGATTGTGAGGCTACGATAGAAATAAATGTCGTCAGTCTCGTGAACGCGAGAATTCGGTAAAAGCAGTAATATTTTGAACTAGAAATAAAAAATGTACGGAGAACCACTTCGCAGCTTCGACTGATTCCAAATGTATATCATCCAAGTTTTGTTTACGTCGATCGGACCGTCCGCGAAGAGTTCTTATCAGACTAAACCGGTTCGACGTTGGATTTATTCGGTTCGACTATCAGTTCTCACTCGGGGGGGTTCAACAGGGCATTCAGGATTAAAAACTCACTGGACACGAGTCACACTCGAAGCCAGTTATCCAGTGCTACTGGTAGTTTATCTTTTTCTCTACGTCTTTCACGCCATCACAAACACGTGACGCCTGATAAGAATTGTCATCCCAACATCTTGAAGGCTCCCTGAACCGATGCTGCTCGCTGGCATCGATATCTTTTGGAATTATCCAATGTTTTCATATAACTATATTAGACGTATCTTTTGTGCGTTTTGATTTGTACGTTCTGTATTTTCTTCCTTTGAACCATTTTTCTTTTATTAACTCTCGATAATCCGACTGCCTGATAATAGAAACCGAATGAAACCCGTGTTTCGTCCTGTTACTTTTTTCCTACTGCACAGAATTGCAAAATTATGTTAACGTTCGTTGACTTCTGTTCCTACTGGCAAAACGATGGCTTTAAGGAATAAATATGATCAAGAAAGTGCCAAATCCTTTCGCAGGAAACGCACAGCATTTATTCTTGAGCTACTATTGTTTTACCAATGTATATTCATTATATTCAGTATTTATTAAATATAAATACATTTGTCGTATTCTCTCGAAGTTTTATTTGTTATATCATTTATGACGAACGTTTAGTAATATTCATCCGCGTTGAAATTGTACTTATCCGTACGCGACGTAGGTGTAATTATGATCAATGCAATAATCATCTTTTCGATTGTCTACAGTTACGAGTCGATGATGGAATCCACATTGAAAACTTGAAACACTCGTAGATGAGATTACGCGTTCTATAAAATCGGTCCATTTCCGCGTAACGTTTTCTTACATCGACGTGCTTTTTTCTCCCTTCTAAGCGCATCATTTATTAACATTATCAGTATTACACTCGATCCGATGGATGGAAAAATATTGAGGCGTACTGATTATGGTGACAGTTATCACACAATTACGTGAGCATAGTCGTAATGGGAGGGACGTTCTTCGTTCCTTAGGAATTGACCATTGAATCCTTCTCATTATTTATTATTTCTATTCGACACGATATCACTCCCTTTCTTTCAAAGAGACAACGGAACACCAGTAAATCTATGTCAAAATAGATTACTGACAAAAGTGTTCAGAGAAAAAGTAATCGCGATTCCAAATGTACTTGACGAAACAAATTTCAACGTGTTAAAAGTCTTACATTTCGTTTGAGGCTTTGCTCAATACAGAATGTATATGATAATAATGACAATGAGAAAATGCAGCCATCGTTCTTTCCCACCTCCGTCCTCTTCGACACAAGAATGCAGTACATTCGGTCGAGTCGAAGAAAACTCATTCGCTATATATCTAGACTTATCACTTTAAAATTGAAAGAAAATCAAGACTGAGCCGTTGGAAAATAAATCATCCGCAAAAATATTCTTCACAGCGTTGTTTCTCGAAGTAAATTGATAGAGAATCGTCATAATTTTACATTCCACGGAGAGATGTACACATTGTTTTAGAGAGAAACGTACAAATCTTGTGGCAATCGCTTGTGTTAAGAAATATGCCTACGTGTTATCGTATCACACATTCACTATCGCGATGGCAGCGCCAATGTAAACAGGTTTCAGGAATCCTTCTACTTGAATGCACGCAATCAGTCGCGATCTCCTCTCTCTTCAGCGCGCTCTTCTGCGCGTGCCTTCATTCGAGTGATAAATGCTTGGCCCTTGCTTTTCCGGAAGTTTTCATATGGATCATTCAAATTGATCCCGACACCTTTGTACTGATCGTTCTTGTCGCGTATCTCGCCACCGGAAATTGGCGCTTCGATACCTTGCTCGTTTGCCCCAAGACCTGCCCCACCCCAGCCCATTTTCTTCAGTAACTGATGTCCCTTGTTACTTTCGTCGAGACTTATTTCTTGCGTGGCTTTGCTGTACGTGGAGCCACTAAATGTCAAAAAAAAAGAGCAGTCATTATTTTCGCCCTCAATTGCAAATTAATAACAGTATAATATTTATGAAATGAATCTGAAAAATATTATACTCACAGGAAGCTTGGCGGCGTGGGACTACGATCCTGTCTGTCGATTCTTCTGTCGGGACTTCTATCTTTGTTGCTGTTTCTTCTTCTTCTACTTCTACTGTTATGGTTGCTAGTGCGACTGTTGCGTCTGTGATTGGTTGTTGGTGATTTCGATCTGCTTCTACCTCGAGATCTCGATCGCGATCTGCTACGAGACTTGCTCCTGTATCGTTTCTTTGGTGGACTTGGACTTTTCGAACGTGGCCTCAGTATTGGCGATGGTGATTTGGATTTTTGCCTTAATCCTGACATAATATCTTCTTCCTTGCGCTTGCGTGCACTGTTTTTCGCTTTGTAATATTCGTACAAACCTAATTTTTCCCAGCCATCGCTGTAACAATATGCAAAAAATGTTAATTGTCAATTTACAGTATTTGATTCCGGAGGTTTTTTGACCATTAAGTGGTTTTAAGTAAAAGAGGATAGTGATGATCCACCTCGACACTTATCAAGACAATCGCGATAAAGAGATAAGGATCAGAATTGAGATAAGTGAAAAGCTATCACTACACTAGCGTTACGCTGTTACGCTATGTTTAAGTAATAATTATGCTTGATAATGTATGAAAGATAAAAGTGTTACCTGTCCCTAGGAGAATCGTGATTCGGCGGTGCGTAAAATGCTTCAACAGCCGCAACGAGCCGGTCGCTAGGAGGCGCCGGAGGTGGCAGTCTAATAGCATCAGGATCGAGAGGCTTGTATTCCCCATCCTCCAGTTTGATCAGCGGCACCATTAAGCCGGCAGGGAGTTCGAAATAAGGCATACTGGGCATGAGGTCCTCGACAGAGGGTTCATGAATGACAGGTGGTGGTCCGAATCCAGGAGGTGGTTTGGAAAAATCCGGTAGTGGAACGGTTGTGAAAGGCGGCGGTTCATTTGTAGGGGGAACTCCCCATCCCGGAGGCGGTTGACTAAAATTAACATCTCCTCCGATGGGCGGCGGTGGGCCAGGATGATTCGGAGGAATATTAAGATTTTGCTGGTTCTAAAGGAATGTACTTCATGAGAATATAATTTGTTTAGAATAACCTCAAAGAGGTGTGCTTTCTTTAATGAACTTCCTACCATCTGCGGAGCCGGTGGTGGTGGCGCCTTCAGCTGTTGGTCGATCGCTATCTTTTGCTGCTCAATAGTCTGTATCTGCCTGAGCGCGTGGTTGACGAATGCCTGATGTTGCGCTTGGTAGTTATCAAAAGTCTGTTTAGTTGAGGCAGTGATCGGTGTGATGGCACTTGCATACTGTGCCACCAAATTCGCTTGGTATTCCGACCAGGACGTGTTTGGCTGTTTAAGTTTTTCGATGATGCCTTCGTCGAAATAATTATTCTTTGATTCCCAAAGGCTTAGTAACTTGTTCAGCTTGTTCAGCTGCTCATCCGATGCTGCTAATGAGGTGTTACAGAACATGGGAACTACGACGCTTTCCATTGCTTTCCGAAGGTCGACTGACTTTTTTCTTGCGCTAAAAAATACACTGATTTCGTTACAGACTCTTTGATGGATTCCTACTACAACTGTAGCTGCTTTTTTTTCCACTCTTTTTCTGTATCGTTACTGAGAGCGCACAACAGTAGATACTCTTATTTACAGATAGATAAACATCTCACTCGTATACCTATCTTTTTCAGGGATTTTCTGACTTACCAATGATGTAATACATCGTTTACCAAGTAGATAATATGAAGCTTCTGGCTAAAGGTCGTTCCCTGAATAACTCTGAAATGGATTAAATACTAATAAATTAATGAATATGAGATAAAAGCTTATTGCAAGGTTCTGCAATCTTATTCATAGATAATTCATTTGAAAGTCTATACTGTAATGTAGAAGTAATGCATACTTTTTGAGCAAATGCTCGGCGACAACCTGGTTGCTCTGTGGCGAAATTGAATTCAGCAGTATCCATGCCTTTCCCGCGCTTATGCTATCTTTTGTGCAACTGTCAATGATGGGTTGTAAGACCGTGTCAAAAGCAGCGAGATCAGTGTTCGTATTTTGCGCATTATTTTGCAGAGCCGTCTCTTGCGCTTGCCTCACAGCATCCTCGACTCTTCCTTGCTGTTGTGCCATTAGTGCGGCATGCTGGGCAGCTAGGTTCTGCTCTGATTGTCTAACTTGTTCCTGGAGAGTGGTCTGTTGCGACTGAAGACTCGCCAGTTCGCTTTGGAGCCATCCTGGAGGGCCACTGATGTTAACTCCCTGAGTCACTCCACCGATAGGAGGATTGACGTTGCCAGGAATCGTCCCAGGAACTGCTCCGATCGATGGCCCTGCATTTCCTGGCCCTCCGATTGGCCCGGGCACTCCCGGTAAAACGGGGCCTGGATTCCCGACTGGCCCAATCCCGACCACTTGGTTTAAGCCGTTGTTCTGAGTATTTAGGCCTGGCGCAAGACCGACGTTATTCAGTGGCTGCGCGACGGTTGCGGCTGTTTGCTGCTGCTGCGAAACGTTTAAACGTGGGTCTGCATTTTGCATTGGATTTATTCCTTTTTGCTTTAAAACTGTAAACGAATGACGGTGGATTATTGTAAGTCGCTTGATCCTTTCATTGTTAGTGAAAAAAAATATACTAATAGTCCAATCTCGGCAGTTTCTTATCTTCTACAGGATGGCGCGAGAAGGCGTTCTTGGTATTATATTCTTATTGTATTTTACTTATGTGTAAAGCCTATTGTGAGTCGCTAGGCTTTCAAAGTGCCTTGGAATCACTCCCTTTTTTTATACTTTGATACTGACAGGATGCTCATTTTATTAGAGGTAGCTTATTAGTTTCCATAGATGTGGAAGAAATATTTTTTTTTAGCTACGTTCTTCGCATTATCTAATCCCGACAAAAATTTGAAAACTACATCTTCTCGCACCCTAAGAGAGGTGTTGGTCTCTAGCAACTCGCGAGGCTTCTGTATTTAATTCGTTGAGCATGTCTAAATACGATCCAAAGATCTTCAATACGTCGATGTATTCAAAGAGAATCTGTCGCATGATCTCTCCTTTTTTCTCTCGTTCTCTCGAGTTCGCTTCTCATTTGACAAATGAGCTTTCGCTTCATATGCTTCTCAACTGATGTAGCTGTTAAGGGGCTTTGTCCCACTTACTGGCTTGCTCCGTAGTCACTTTGTACTGGTAATAATTGAAGTGCTCTCCGCCAAACAGAAAACCAAACTTCGGGTTGTCCTTCTGCTTATTCTTAGTCATCTGCTCAAATTCGGGGCCGTTACGAGCCACAAACTGTGCTAGTTTGTCTATGATGTTACGTAGTTCCGTATCTGCATATTGAGTAAGAAAAAGATCATTAATATGTAGTTAGAATAATCTATTCATCGTATTAAACCATCTCTGTCTAACCAATAAATGTAAATATATTGAAGGCAATATTCTTTTAGAACATAGTGCTTCCCATGGGACTAAATTATATATGTCAACAGTAAGAAATATCAAATACAAAATAACAATAAGGAAACAGTCTATGTGCAGATTGACGATTTTTACCTTCGTGTTTAAAATTTGTATACAAATAATTTATCTGAGTAATGTCAATGATCATGCAATAATTTTCATCACTGAACTACTGTGGGCATATAAAAAGATACACGTGCCAAAGACATTATTACTTGAAATTTACAACCGAAACTTAGTTTTCTCGCCGTCCCGCTCTCCACATAACCTACTAAATGGCGCGTTTTCTCAATTCTCAATCAATTACGTGCGAAAACGAATTGTTAAAATCTCAAATTTTCCTTTAATAAAATTTGTATATATATATTATTGCATTGCTTGGCCAAAGTAAAAATTGATTCAATTTATAGGAGGGAATGTTGGAAAATGCGCACGGCCGGGTTGGTGAATATCTCGATCTTGCGTTACCTGCAGGCGCTTGGTCCATCTTTTAGGAGCGCTTAATTCACCAACGCTCGATCGTTTCACTTTCCGCTTTAAATAATCAGACTCTGACTTATTTCTAATGGAAAATCAGACCGAAGAGACATTATATTTTCACAAATACACGACAACGCTAGACGTCGCCATTCTTTCAGAATACTGTTATTTCGAACAAAAAGCCGCGCGGCGGCGCTGAGCTCGCCTGTCGCACGCGACTACTCCTCCATTTCACCCTCGTTTATCGACAGAAGTTGGGTGGTTGTCATTTTTTATCCTAAGATTAAACATTTCTTTTCAGTTTTCGGAACCAATTTCAAGGAGATAACTCCGGTGAGTAAAAAAACTTAATGTTTCATTTATAGCTCTTCATACTCTGATATTTAGTCTCCGGCGACGGTCAAATTCATTCCACGTGAAAGATCACTTTGCACATTGTCGCAATATTTTGTGACTTTTTTAAAGTTCACTGCTCATTTTTATTGCTCCAAGTTATTTCTACATTACAAGAACAAGATTATACTGGGATAGCTGTGTAATTATCTATCACGTATTTTTTTACTACTTACATTTCTCGACGTTTCTTTTACGTACATTGTTAACCTATAAACGTAACATAACTATATACAATTATTTAACTTTTTGTAACGTTAGAGGTATTTGTGATACATTGATCCCATTCGAATTGCATAAAAATGAATTTGTTACTATTGAACATCTTATAAAATCATTCATGTGTGTTTCATCAATAAACAGTTAAGAAAATATTTCTTTAGGTTTTAAAAGATGCCAGATATCACCCACGAAGTAAAGTCCAGCTGGGCAGATGAAGTCGAGGAAGAAGGAGGAGTACTACCACCTCCATCAGAAGTTTATGAGAATGGCTTCAAAATTCTCACAGAATATAAATATAATGATGACAACAAGAAAGTCAAAGTAGTACGTACTTATAAGATTGAAAGGCGTATTGTCTCGAAAACAATTGCTGCGCGTAAGGCCTGGAGCAAATTTGGAGATTCTGCTGATGATAGACCTGGACCAAATCCTGCTACCACTGTTGGAGCAGAAGACGTTTTCATGCAGTTCATTTCTAATAAGGAAGAGGAGAATAAAGTTGAGGATGACTCCCTCGACAAGCTTAAAAGCATGGGTGACAAGGGTGTCGTTAAGTGCCGTAACTGTAATGGAGATCATTGGACCTCAAAATGTCCTTACAAGGATACCGTCCTTGCTGGTGGTATGCAAATTGAAGAATACAAACTTAAATTTTTTACAAACTTAACAACTTTTGTTCAATGATTATTTGTTTTTTCAGGAAAAGTACCGGATGACAAGAAACCTCTATTAGGTCCTGGAGTACCCAGTGCAATTACTGAACTTGGAAAACCTCAGGGTAGCAAATATGTTCCACCCAGTATGCGAGACGGAGGAAACAAACGTGGTGATTCAATGCAGATGCAGCGTCGCGATGACACCACTGCAATTCGAATTTCTAATTTGTCAGAAAGCACCTCGGATGCTGACTTGGAAGAACTTGTCAAACCTTTTGGTCTTATTCAGAAGCTTTATCTTGCAAAAGATAAACAAACCAATCTATGCAAAGGTTTTGCTTACGTACACTTCAAGTTTCGAGCTGAAGCTGCCAAGGCCATCAGCACGCTTAATGGCTATGGATATGATCACCTTATCCTTAATGTTGATTGGTCGAAGCCTCCTGCCCAAAACAATTAACTTGTGAGATGTCTTCTTGAAATAATATTGAATTGAGAATCCCACAAATGAAGATCTTGTATATCAGTGATCCTTGCATTAATAAAAAAATATTTCCAATGGTGAATTTAAAGCATATAAGTTCCAAGACCCTTTTATAAACCATTTGGTGGATAACATATATTATTAAGTTATAGTACTGTACGCATAAATAAATGACAAACAAGAATATATGAATTATTTATTCTCTAAGTATTCAGGTTTGAAACTTGGTTCAATTCCAACGTTCCGTTAACGTACAGTAGATATTATCGCGTATGAGCTGATGCTGGACGTGCTAGGTTATATGTAGAGATATTTGGACGTCAAGAAAAAACACGTTAATAAAAATGCCATTGGCCGTGGGACGTCAAATTTTTTCACGACTTTGTTTAAAGAATCATAAACAAATTTTATCAAGAACTGTCAGAGGAAGATTGAGTAGCACAGCTACAAAGAAAATAGCATCGGATGCGGAGAACGCTTCAAAAATTGTCATCCCGGCTTCAGAGCCAGGCAAAATTCATGCGGCTGTTCTCAGAAAGTTTGCTAGTCCACTGAGCATCGAAAATATCAAACAGCCAAAAATTGTGCAACCTAATGAGGTGAGACTGACAATAATAATTTAACTATTGCTTTTGAGTATTATTAGTAATCTATAGTATTTTACAAGTAAAATATATATTAATTTATATTCTGTTTTGATTCTTGAAATGCTTTTATGAATTGTACGTTTTCTTATTAGGTTCTTATAGATGTACACTATTGTGCTCTCAATGGCTCCGATGTACTGCTTGCTGAAAATACCTATATGTTTGAACCTAGTCTTCCAACAGTGCTAGGATATGAGCTGGTGGGTGAGCTTATTCAAGTCGGTCAAGAGGCTGAAAAAGCAGGATACAAACCAGGAGACAAAATTGTTGCCCTTAATAAGGAACGTCATGGAGGATTTGCAGAGCAATGTGTTGCGGAAATTGGGGTCTGTTTTTAGAAGATATTTACAAGCTATGATATACGTTATGATTGAATTAACTTTACTTGGTGATGTGATACTTTTAGGATATTTGGAAAATTCCACAATCTGCGAAATTGCGTGATGCAGTTTGCGTGTTGGAAAACTATACAACAGCTCTAATTGGTTTGGAGAAACATGCAGGAATTCAAGAGGATGATATAATTCTGATTAATGTTGGTTTGGCTGGTCCAGGTTTAGCTGCTGTCGATCTTGCCACAAATGTTTTCAGAGCCAAGGTATGCAAAACTTATTTATCGTGAAACATTGATAATTTTCAAGATTGTAACGAAAGAGTTTCAGGTAATCGGTGTCTGTGCCACAGAGGAAAGAGCGGCTCTGGTGCGAGATAAAGGAGCATTCGCAGCATTTAAATTTAGCGACAAGAAATTAATAAAGCAAATAAAAGATGCAGCTGCTGATCGCAATATTACAGCTATATTCGATGGTGTTGCTGGAGAAAATTTTAAGAAAGTTCTTAAGTGGTAAGATAATGCATCCATACGATGTACACACATTTTTAAAAAAATGGGGCAGATGGGGAATGTTGAGAATTCAAGACATACAAAGAGATTCTGAGAAGAAAAACTATCTTTGTATTTCTAGTTTCACTGATGTTTATAATTCGAAAACAGCCGTGAGGGACATACTACGTGACAATAATTTTGCCGTGGTGGTTCAATACTTATCTCGAGAAGGTACAATATTATTTTAAAACGTTTTATCATTAACAAAATGTTGTGACTTAATTATGAAATTTATCACAAAGGGCGCGTTATTGTGGCTGGTGTCGCTGCAACCGTCGTCAATCCACAAACTGAGACGCAAGAAGGTTCCTTCAGTCTAACGGGAGTCAGCTTGAGAGAATACAGAAAAAAGGATCATAAATTATATCGGTACGTTTGCCTTTTGATTGATCCCTTGCAGTATTTAATAATCGGATTCACTTATCCAAACAGGCAATCAGGGGATGACGTTTTGGACTTTTTCGAAGAAGGTCTTATCACGCCAGTTGTATCCATGGTAACCGGCCTATACAACATTAATGAAGCGAAACAATTCGTCCTGGAAATGAAATCTTCCGGCAAAGTGAGTTCATTGATTTGAACGTTGTACACAGTTCTTATGTATTTTGTTTAAAAGATTCCCAGAAGTATCAGTATCTCGTCAAAAGAAAAAAAGAGTATGCATCGTACCAATCGCATGTTGTACATTGAATAATATAAATTTCGCAGGTTCTTATAGACTTGAAGAACAAGGAAGCGGAAACGGAAATGACCAAGGCCTAAAATATGCGGAGTTTACATGCGATTGATTTTTAAGCAAAAGAAAATATAATTGCGTCACACAATTTGCTATCTAGCCGCGTGCAGGTAAGAGTATTAAAAAGAAAGGAGAAATGAACGTGCGTCTAAACGCTTGTAAATCATATTGTAAATAATCATAGATAAATGTCATCTGTACAGCGTCTTTTTCTATCGTCTTGAAACTATTACAATATTTAGTGAAAGTAACCGATGCGAAATTCATTGGCAACCGGTAGAATAGTGTATGACCTGTATTTCGTGCATTTCGTGTATTTCGGGTGAAGTGCTTCAGGAGATCTTGGGCAAATATTTCACTGTGCAAAATCAGTTTGTCTTATCGATACTTTTTGTTTTCCAGTATATCAAAAAATATGTCAAAGTAAGAATAACTTAAACCTGATTCGATTCTATGACAAAGCGCGAATCTAGGCTTTAGAGGGATTCTTTAATACAGAAGCACATGCTTATCGGGAGCAGATTAATCGGGAGGGAAAGTAAATTATAAATTGTCCCGAATATCAAAGAACGTCGAGACGAGTGATTTGTATTATTTAACGTTGAAAAGTTAATAAAGAGGCCAAAGAAAATTGTAATGACACATTACTCTCCCAGCATTCTATTCCCTTGAAAAAGATTGGTTTCTAAGCCATTTAAAATCCAAGAAATTCAAGAGTAACAGCAGGAGCTAAATTGGCACAAGCCGTGCGAATCCATTATGAAAGCCCGCTGGTTTCGATTAGCAGTTTACAAAAGGGTCCGATTGCGCCTGTGACCTAGATGTGAAAGAAACGTGGTTGCTTTTGGAAACAGCTTTTTTTTCCTAAGGACTACGTGATTAACAGGCACTTTGTGGACAGAATCTCGCGAAACGACTGCGTCTCGAGCGCCTCGGTAACGGTTCAGATTAATTTCGTCGCGGCCATTAGTGATTGGCCAATAACCTTTATCGAAACTAGAGCAAAACGGCAAAGCACCGTCAAACGCGTTGCCAATGGGTTACAAGTAAAAGTATTTGTTCGCCAAGAATGGCATAACTACTCTTATAACCGGTGCTTATCGTCTGCTATAGATAAATGATAATAAGGAACCATAGAAACAAACACTGGAGTACCACTCACACACTTCAACTCTTTATTGATATGGAAACTGACTTAGTTTCTAAGAATCTATTATCCGCCTATTGCGTTTCCTAAGCGTCGATCTCATTTTCTTTGGCTTCTAAGGATAACTGAAAATCTTTGTCAGTCGGATCGTACGTGAAGATCAGTTACTCAATGACTCGTGGCATCGTCAGTTGCTGATCCATGAGAAATACTCTTTTTTTTCACTGTTTTCCGAGTTAAACTCGTGACGGGCTTATTGTTAAAACATCCCGTATAAAGAAGCATCTTCTGGCTCTCCGAAGATCTTATCGATCGGCTGATCCACCAATCTTGCCGATTCCATCTCCTCGTAGCTGATTTACGACCTAGAGATGGATTGGAGCTAGGATGTGGGAAACGATTACGAGGAAATGCCAACTGACGTGAAGATCTACTTGAATCTACCTAGATCTACCTGGATCTAGGATTTACCGAAGATCGATCCTCGCGGCGGTCATAACGCAGGCATTTATCTATTGCAGCTCGTTAAAGGTGAACTGTCGGCTCCATCGGTCGCCATTACACAAGTGTCTGCGCACCGTCAGTTACAACGTTACAAGCGAAGCAACGAAAGCGTCCACTGATTGCGTCATGATTTTCTTTTCAATGGTAACATGAAAATCGAGGGGCGACAACTTTTTATGAGTTCTTCGTAAGCTCTCTTCTCCTTCGTGTTATATTGTGGCATTTTCTTTCAAGTCGATTAAGACGAAGAGAGTGATGCTGTGACAAGGCGGATGAGTTGGATAATAAAAAATTCCAAACTTTTTCTAAATAAGAATTACCTGTCAATCAAACAACGAGACAGTCGTTAAACTTTCTTTGAGATACTATTTGTGGCTTGGTTAAACGCTTTTTTTGTATACGATTCTTTTGAAGGTAATCCAGGATCAATCGCGGTAAAATTAGAGGTTGTTGTTCCAAGAAATGACTGGTCAAATGACACGGTTTCAGTATTATCACGAACATCATCGGCGTCAGGGACAAGGAAGGCCCCTTGGCCGACGGTAATATCGAAAGTAGAAAAGGGAACAGTCATGCCTCACGAATGTAGTGGAAAGGCGTGGGTGCTCCAGATTACAGAATCAATCGTCATTCATGACCCAAGACAACTTAAAAAGCTGCATTTAATCTTGAAGCGGTCTGGCTCTTCCTAGTTTCTTACACTGGTACCCTCCGCTATACCGTTGAAAGATTAAAAATGGCGTAGGTGAATGACGGAAAGGGCATAATCGGTATCACGTGTGATGGCATTCCTGCGATACAGATACGTTTCGTTTCGCCTCGTAACACCGGGATCAAGGTGACAACATTAGAATAGTAATTACCCAAGGTAAACCCCTTTGGGCATGGGCGTGGTGAATCCGGTGGCATTGGAGTTTCGGAATTTCAGTTTCTATTTAGTACGAAATTCATTCTTTATTATATTATTTAATCCAGTCTATCAAGTTGCAAATGGTAGAGCGAGAAAGATCAAAGTGGATTCTATGGAGAATTGCGAGCATCTTTCTTTTTTCTACATTCGCGGAATTTCTCTTTTTCTTTCTAATTCTTTCTTCGGTTTAGGTCAGCATCGTCTGCATAAAAACCTACCTGTATACAAATGCCCTTTAACAATAGTAATATAGTTTTAGCAGCCACTTCCTGCACATAACTTACTTGTCTGGATTCGAGCGAAATTCTCCATTCGAAAGAAGGTATATTCCTCGACATCACTCAAGGAAAATATTCTCTTCTCGAAGACAGTAGCGGGCTCGACCTGTCCACGTCCAACCAACCGGATATGGCGGAATCGACCTTCATGGCTGTCGGACTGTACAATTCCCGGTTGTAACAGTCGAAGAGACTTTCAAGTCTGGCGAAAAGAGCAGTTAGTCTCACTAATGATTTCCACATGAGGGTGTCGCTGTTATTCGAGAATGTCGAATGTTTTCTTTTAGTAATCGCAAAAAGGTTGAAGTAGATGATACGTAAGCAGTGGTAATTAAAACGTCTAAAAATGGTTCCCGAAGTCGGATTCTTCGCGAGCAAAAAGCTCGTATGTCCTTCACAGTAGCGTGGAAGCCATGGACCAAAAAAACAAGATAAACTCCGAACGTCGTTCGATCTCTGCATAAGTCGACATTCTCATTTTATAATTATAACTACCAGACTCGTTAAAAGTATGGCATGCATACGCGTGCACGCACACAGAAAAAGAGAGATTTGCCTCGAGGTATCCCAAATCCAGAGCAAAACAACAGCCAGACGATTATGATAATATAGAACGTATTAATTATTAAAGAATTTCTGTTTTCCACGTAAATGGCATCAATTGAAAATTGAAATCATGTTAGTTTTCGAATTGCCAATTGACGTTCAGGGGCGCACGCGCAAAAGCAGAACGTTCGGAGGGAAAAAGAGTGCCAAGAGAATCGAATCGACCGGTTACGCAATGTCCTCCCGGTTCGTTGGAAACCCACAAAAAGCCAAGTTTCTCAAGATACTTTCAAGCTAATAGCTTCTCTCGCGCGACTTTCTGGAAATTAATACACAGCCGGTCCGCTGGGAATCGAGCGTGTCCTGTCGTAAGGATCGTCGACCGGTTCATTATCCTGGAATTCTAAGTCGTGTCAGTAAGACCGTTTAGAAGTCATCGATCCTCAAAACCGATTGATTCTTAAGAAATTACCTTGAAAGAATGTCAAGCGTAAATAATTATTGCGTCTACGTATGATACATATAGACAAGGGAAGGCGACATTTCTAGGGATATCGCAGTAAGAATTTATCAAAGGGGCGGTAGTAATCTTGCTGAAATTCTTGTCCCGAAATGTTATATACACACATATATATATATATATCAATATGTAACGTTAGGTCTAAAAATATGTGTCCATGCAATCTGTGTACGTGTGGATACACTCGACTCCTTTCGCTTTCGGGTGAGTTTCTCGTGTACGCGATCGTTCCGTCACGATGAACATCTCTTAGATCTCAACACCGTCACGATATTTATTGGTTACGGATGTCATACGGCATTTATACACGTGGGATCTATCAATCTAGTTAGCGTGACATTTCATTTGTCGCAACTGTCCTTTTTGATAGCGTAAAAGAGCAACTCTGTTTCTTCTAGCGATCGAGAGATGGAGAACTTTTAATCGGAAAGCGATTAGACCGATTAGTTTGAAAAAAATGTCCTAGGCTGCATATTAACGTGCATCGCTGATACGATCGGAGTTTCGAATCCTTGACACGGTATGACCCGAGTGACAGGACGGAGTCCATTTATTTGGCGGTATTTCCGAAATTCGTCGCGGATATTTCTTACGGCGAAGACGAAGGAAACTCGATTTCGACATACAGCCACATACCTGCCCACATAGACGTTGCATTGCCAAATTGATCATGTACATTTGGAGAATTTTCTATTTGTTTCTTCAGGAGAAACGCGATTACTGCATGGCTAGAGGTTTCTACGTAAATAGTAAAGAAGAAGTAGAAGGAGAATAAAAATGGACGAGTGGCGTTACCGATTATCCGTTGCCGGCCCGATTAACTTCTGAGCTGTTATTATGATAGAAGGGAACGTGCGCCACGTATGTACGTCCACGCCGTCGCGGTGCCCATAATAACCTTACGACATATTGAAATCTATGCAACGGGCATAGGTGTATCTAAAGTGTCTATAGTATATCTACCTATATTGGTACTGTTACCATTGTCGTTCGTGTCCGTTCTGGCAGCACGCACGCGAGCATACGCATCTGAGCGTGTAAAGCCGGCTTACATAAATAAGAATCGTAATGCCTGTCGGCGCGCGATCTGCCTAAATCTAATTTGGGTCGATCGACCGATTAGGGTGCGGACCACTTAAGTCATTTCGTGATCTGATCAATCCGTGCTCGGTGAGAGGATTTTTCAGAGTATAAGCAAAGGGATTCAATTCGATTGATATTATCGATACCAGATCAATGCAATATTGTACCTGCAGGTAGTTCAATATTTGGACTTTCGTAAGAGCAATTCTTTCTCTTATAAAGGGTGGATTGAAAATTTCTAGTGACAGCGCAGGTTACGTGTGGATTCGCCGTTACCGAAGTTCCTGGGCGACTGGAAACAGCGCAGAGAAAGGCGGCCACCCACTAGCTTACACAACGGTGCTCCAGTCATTAGTGTGTGACTCTTTTTAGTCTTAGCCAGATACACTGTGACGCCATGCACGGACAACCAATCCACAGATTCCTGTTGGCTCTGTATTATACGTCAATTAAGGATCGCTCTAGACTAGGTCGATCCGCTGAACTTTGCTCAGTCCAGACAGGATTCGATTCAGGGAAGTGTGTCGACCGAATTAGACTGAATACAGTCATAGGATTCCTGGTTCTGAAGTCTTTATTACGAGGATTTAATTCACGGTAAGTTCGATCCAACGAACTTTCGATACAAGTCGATTCGCAATTGTGTATTCAACGTACTTGGTCATTCCACATTGGATCTCGGTGCCTTTCTGAAAGATCTCAGAGTCCCTATTAAAATTATTGAGTTGAGCTTAGATGGCAAAAATGGATTACTGGCTGCTCCTGATAAAAGATAAAAGGACGTCGAAATGAATTGAGCCCGTTACGGCGAGCAAGCGTGGCCGTTCTGGCGAAGGCCAGTCGGCTCACTTTTCCTTCGTTCGCTCCTAGGCTCGCATCGTCAACTGGCAACTACCAGCTGTCAACTGGCAGCTTCGTGTCCATTGCACAAGCCTGCTGAACTGAATGGACCTAGGGAAGTAATAGCAGGGGTTAAATATTGGCAGCTATCGAACGAAGAATCGATTTGCTCCGTGCGCTCGACGACGGCCGACCACCAGGTAGCCAATTCCAGTTGGCTGCCTGTTTGACTATGTCCACTCTGTGCACGAGGTGGTCCAGGTTGGACGTATACATATGTATATACGAATACGTACCCCAGGAAGTCGAGATAAGGTCGTGGATAATTCACGACGTTAATGCGGATTGGTTTTGTCGTTTATATACTTTTTTTTAGTTATCCTTTTTCTGGCCAGGAGCATGTCCTGGTGGACGGCCTCGTCAACCTTTCCCAGACGGAGTCACGAAAATCTTTCTAAGCTGGTTCCGGACCACACCTACATTATTATCCAAGAATATTGGCCAATTTCCTTATCTTTATTTGGTAGTAGTCTTGATCTCTAGTCGCTTTGATCTCGACTTCTGTTACATTATTTATCAGATCGACAATTAATCATGATAGTTTTGATCGTTCATCGATATATCCCCTTACCACGATCATAGTCCCCCTGCCGCCCCGTACTTAATAAGTAGATCAAACAGCAATATTTTCTTCTGGGAAATAAGAAAAAATACGCGTTTCTTTGTGACCCACGGGTCTGCGGATCCTTCATTCTTTCTTTTACTGTTTGATTACGTAAAGAGAGGCCATTTCAGAAGTGCAATAACGTAGGCGCTACTCCCAAAGATTCGTTCACCGTATTAATCTCGAGCAGATGATGGATGGCGCTTGCCCTAGGTCCCATCCGGGAGCCTTCTCGTACGTCCGCGCCTCTGCGTCTCTGCGTCCGTGGAAAGTGAGAGTAGATTCGGCAATTCGGCAATTCGGCAATATATCCTCGAAGTCGCTAATGCCATTGAGATCGTTAAAAGGTGGACCTCGGTTAACAACGCACCGACATCAGAGCCAACCGATCTTTTAATAGCCATTCTAGAATCCCTGCTGCTGTCACTGCTCAGGTGATGAGATGCTACGTGACTGAGTTGCCTTTTAAAATAAGAATCTTTTGAAACTCTCTACAATGTTAACGAGTGTACTGTGTCACATTTCTATTCGCATGCCAGCAACTAGAGACACGCGAACAGTTTGCTTACGTGCTTCTTACAATGATCTACGATTCCTCAATAACAGTTAGGAGTGGTTTCAAACATTTTCGAGTTATTGACGGCTTGACAAACTTAATGGAGGAGTCGATGCCGATCGAAGAGGATGACGAGTCGCTATTTCGTCACAGCCTTGCCCTGCGGCCGTATAGCCACTCTCGTCAGGCAAATCGTCACGACGTCACGTCTATGGAACACATTCTTCGTTGAAACGAATTCTCTGTTAATTGAATCTTTTCGAACATATCCCACCTCTTAGAGAGAATTTTTAAATTAGAGATAATAATTACGGGCGCGGACTCTATTTATCTGGGTTACAGACGGTTCCCGATCTTTCAATTCTCTCGAGCTAACCTTGGTACCGATTTTTTCTTCTTTCTTTCACTTTTTTTTTATTTGGCTACATTAGCGTCGTATCTGGGCTCCCTGCTTCTTCTTCATTCACTTTCAGTTGCTTTGTTTATTAGTTGAAGTTCCTTGGATAAAATGATACATCTGTACGTAACGACGTATTGATTAAATGTAATGATTTCTGCGTTTCGATAGAACTAAGAGTGACTTCATCAAAAATTTTCACGCGGATGCCTGCGACAATAGTTTGTCAATTTCTCTCGGTCGATTTTAGCAAAAGAATCTCCAAGTTTCGAGATCTAAGAATTCTTAAAACCACAACTTGTTTCAGATTTCGCAGGCAGCGCAGTCTTGTAGACAGATTCGAATTTGCGCCACGTGCGTGGGTGCAACGCTTGTGTTGCAATGTAAGTTTTACCGATATTACACGATTCGTCGTGGACCTACGAAAACCGCTTTAGCAGCGCGATACTTCAGCGTTTCAGCATCAGCAACGGTATCTATAGGAATTCGCGCGAAAGTGATTCTGAAATAAAGCCAACAAACGAAAACCACAAATGTCAATGGTTGCTCTAAATTTTAATTGCCCTGTAGTCGACATCCGACATCAGACTCCTAGGTTGATATATCTGTAATCCATATAAGACAAACCTTTTCCACGTATAATCTCGGAGATTAATCTACGAAAACAAAAAGGCTGATATCAAAGGAGAACTGCACTAAGAGCCACGAGATGGTTAGGAAAATTGTGACGAGTGGCGTCATGCTAAATATACTCGATTTAAATATATAAGTTAGATAAAAGTTACTGAATAGCTCCCTCGACACCAGAAATTTCTTCTCTCTCCTCAGAGTAAAATTATATTTTTAATAACCTACGGGACATCGCAGAAGCTCGTAAGGCCAAAAATTTCTTCAAAAATATTCAACAATCTTTCAAGGAAGTCGAGTGAAAAAAATGGAGCTCAATATATAAGAGAACTGCATTCTGCAAGATGTTTGGATTTAAGTTGAATCCATCTTGAATCTCGAATCTCCCTTCTCCAGGTGTGACTGTACAGTGAGTAGCGAGGAGCGAGTAGTGAGTAGTGAGTAGTGAGACAGTGGGGTCTTCGGGCGGACTCGCGAGCCCCGACTGACAGACGGGATAAGAAACGCATGCACAGAGCAGCTACCAGTCACCAGTCAGCAACGACTTACTCCGAGGACCGCGCGTCCCTAGTGAGACTCCCGATTGAAGTCAGGTCTGTTCGGAGTGTGCCCGTGATTTGACATACACCGTATACAGGACCTAGGCAGGACGCTGGGCAGAAGCACATTTGGCTTTGATTTTTTTTGTGAAACAAGAAAAGGAACACTTGGAGACAGTATAATCAGTATTATTAATCGAAAAGAAGAAATTCCCAACTGTTTTCGGTGCTCCACTGGCCAATGGAATATTTGAATAAACGGATTTGACAGTGATCTCATTGAGAAGTGTTTTTTAGCGGTATTGGAGAAGCGGGTGGAAAGTGCAATTAGAGAATTTCTGGATAATAATTTGTCGACTGGTATAGAGAACTTGCACTTGATTCTGGGAGCATCATAAGTGATACTGAAATATCATCGCAAAGCGTAACGGAGTACAAAAGCAGGAACAGCTGTGTGCTGCATAAATAGCGCTTCGAGGCGTGGAAAGAAGAAAGTCTTGGCGAATGTAGAGAGTCTCCTTGTTCCCCATAGAAAACTCTGGCTGCGTCGATCCTGAGAATCTCGAGAAAAAATATCTCACGAGAAGATACATTTTCTCCGCGACGGCGTAGAACAATAGGATTTATCCGTTGTATCTTAAAGAAATCGTTTTGTCAAGGGACTTTCGACGCGTTCGGAAGAATCTCAAGATCGACTTTTAGAACCAAATAAAAATTGAATAAAAGTCGTTAGTGGCCATCGACGTCGCCGAGTGAACCAGGTGAATCAAGTGAATCGAGTGAATCAAGTGAATGCGATACGCGATACGCGAGTTCGATTTACCGTTAACCGATTGGTAATATGTCGTAATAAATCGGCTGTTGTTTCGCAGCGCATCGAACGACTCGTCACGCGAACGTGCTTAATGATCAGTGGCAGTGCTTTGAGGAAAGTCCGTATTTGAAAAGAATCATTTAAGCTCGAGATACCGCTGGGAAAGATTGAAAAAAAGAAAGAAAGGTTGAAAGACGCCTGGACGTCGGGATGCGCGGCGGGCGGATTTTTCATCGTCGATCATGAAAACGGAACTCGCGCAAGGGCCGAGTTGTCGCTCGTGAGATGAATTTAAAGCGCTGAAACTTCTATGCGATGAACATGCCCGGGGTTTCGAGTGTCTACAGGGACAGATAGTGCCGATCCTTAGATTAACAAGGATCATTCAAAGGATTCCATCGGTTATTCTGAGACAGAAGGGCACAGAGGATAACTATAGGAAAAGAAAAGCGAAAAAAAATCAAGAAAAAAATAGAAAAACTGGAAGGAAAGTTGCAACAGGTGACTGCATTAAAATCAGCGTCAGTATAAAGGTGAGGACAAAATCTTTTCTTCTGCTTTTCGTTTTTCTACATGCTTCTGTTTTCTTCTGTCGAATGTTTCGTCGTTCGTGACGGAAACGAGCGTGACTATTTAATTAGGCTCGTAATGCTTAATCCTGACACTTCTAAATGGTCGAGTAGGCGACGTCGTGTTTCCGGACTTGGTCGCACTTCCGGAAATACTTTAAATTCCAAGAAGAAGCCGTCGTTCGGACGGTTTTATTCCTTTCTTTGTCGTCCGAGGATATTCGGGTTTTTTTGATTCATTAGCTTATTATTCACTGAAAGACACTGCCTCTTCGATAATTGAATTCCCAGACGCAGTTAACTTAATAATACCAAGTGGTTTTGGAAAAACCCAGTCCATCGGAATTACCAACAAAATGTTAGCCTACGGGATTTCGATACTTTTTACTAATTAGTCCGAAATAGATTATACGATTAGCCTATGACTCGGTAATAACGTAGAGAGGATATAGCTTATCTTTACGATTTAAATATTTCACAGTCGATCTACTCGGTTGTCGCTCCTTAGAAATGTTTACGCAGTCCAGCGTAATGTCCCATGATGGCGCGTGCAAGCGTGTGCAGGCGCGTGACCTCAGGAAACTCCACGTGAATTCCATTTGCAGCGCTGCAGGAAATGCCGCGCCGGTAGTCGCGATCCAATTGGAACTAGCAGCTAGCAAGTAGCAGCAACAGCAGCAACCAGTAACGGCTGCTAAGCAAACCAGAGCAGAAAGAAAGAAGGAGAGTTACAAAACGAGGAAATACCAGGACTCGCCTCGGTAGCTAAACTTTCTTACAGACGTGCGTCTATGGATACATGCGTCCTAGTCAATTCCGCCAACAGAAATAAGTTCGCATTATGCGCCAGCAAAGTAAGAAATTTGCGTGTGATGCAGATTGCCAGAGGACGACGAGCACTGACCCAGCATTTATGAAACATCCTGTAGGAAGAACAGAGTTAGGCCAAATTGGTTACTACCGAATGTATCGCGCATTTAGAACGCGGTAATTGATTGAAGAGACGCGTAACGTCTCGCGTGTTGAGATCCTCGCGAATTCGTGACGAATCGTTAACGACGCGTTACGTCTTCTTCGCGTAATCTTTCGGCATCACCGTTATTATTATTATTATATTATCATAATACATGTCACTGCTTTTACCTCCAATGTCTACTTAACGTTCGTTAGTAGCCTCTATAGTTATAGGCATCTTTTCTTGATTGTACGATTTCAACGCGGAATTAAAGGTTGCAGCGTGTCTCGTTCCTGTCGCTAACGACGAGTGAATTCTCCTTAAGGAATTGGTCATTTCACGAGCGGTTTTCTCCGAGAGTGATCCTTAATGAGTTTCTATGATCGTGACGGGTCGAAGGTTTCCAGTCAGTTCAGACTTCTTGGATGTGCAAACATAATATGCACGATGTTCAATGGGTAATGCATATTGGAATTATTTGTTCATCCGTTCATCCGATGATCCTTTCGCGGAGCAATGAATGATGGACACGTGCGCCAGTAGGCCACGTGCTCATCGTGTTCGCTCACACTGTCGTTTTTTCGAATTTTACTTAGCTGAGGTGAAAGGATCGAGAGCGTTGCGTCAATCCGTGAATCGGCTTCTCTGGAATTCTGTTTTCGGACTTGCCGAGGAAAACAAAAAAGGATCCTCTTATCGGGTTTGCTTTGTAATTTATTACAACCGCATCGAATATCTAATTGTTATTTGTCTAAAGAAAATTTTAAGAATGCCAATAGGTAGTGCTTCCTTTATTCTTTTTTAAATTCCAATAAATCCTTATGAGAAAGTATCGATACGTTGCTTGATTTTTTTTGCAAATGAAATATGATCGAATGACGAAATTCGATTCGATAATACGGAAGTCATGAGATATCGATTGCAATACACCTATCTTCGATTATATTGATTTCTCGCAGCGGTTCTCAAATTTCAAAACAATGACTTTCACTCAATTTTTTCTTTTTCCGAGGACGATAAGAAATCATCACTTCGCCATACTTTACAGTTGCAAATTATGAAGTCTACAGAACTCGCGAAAAATCTCTGCCGTCTACTGAATCCAGCAACATTGTCTTTTCAGCGGTCTTAGCTTTTACGATAAGGAAAAAACTCGTCGACAATCCGGTTGGCAAAGTTACCGCTCGATCGATCGTTGCGAAACGCGTGTCGCGTATCGCGTAACGATTCTGTGTATACGTAAACCTATCACGCACGAATCGTAGATGGAAACCTTTTTCTTCCTTCTCCTTAATAACTATTACCTTTGACCCGTAGCTGAGAGAGATTATCACAGCTCCAGCGGCGGAACGAAAAAAAACTTGGGAAACATTGAACAGATCTGCATAACGTTTAACGCATCCTAAAGATGCATGCAAAACGGAAGAAAAATGTTTCTGCTTCTCGTCTCTTCATTCAAACTGACAGAGAATAAAGCGATGCTCGCGTCAGCTGCGAACCGCGAGGGAAAGTCTAGCCGTGCATCTGTAACACACCTTACACGATAGACGCGCGCGTGTGTCTATCAATGTATTATAGCTATATAGCTATATAGCCGTAGACTGTGGTTAGATCGAGAGATCTCGCGTGTAAGATAAGTTACAAAGCGTGTTGCTGTTGCTGTTGCTGTTGCTGTTGCCGCTGCGATTGTGACTGCGTTTCCTCTGATTCACGCGTGCCTTTACTACGTAACGGTACGTGAGCCCTTTAATCGTGTTAACGACTCCTTTGATTCACCGTAATCAAGATAGAAACAAGTAGGTATCGTGCCTCCATTCTTTTATCTTTTATTATCTCCCGGCTGTTTTCATATTTCTCTTTTTCTTACTTCTCCTAAGAGACACATGGTACGTGGTATGGGATATACGTCGCTTCTAATGGATACGAAGTCCAGCATTCTTTATTTCTTTTTTCCTTGGTCCATACAAGAAGATAACATATGTACACGCGAGAGTCTAGCTATAGAATCGCGTTAAGTTACAGATTTGTCAAAAGTATTAGAATCTCTTTCTTGCTAGTGTGGCTATGGAAAGCAAAAGCGACGCCGTTATACGAGAGAAATTTATGCGTGGCCCACGCCATTTTGCGTGGGCGTGACCATATATTGTGGACTCGAAGCTGCGTCTCACGATGAATCGCGAATGTCCCGAGTATCGGCGGTCGCTATTAATATGCATATCTATTTGCAAAAACTGCACAACGATTCCTGACACAGTTACGATGCATAGTGACTGATAATAATAATGCCTGGAGTCCTTAGAAAAGAATGAGAAGAAGAAATAACTTGATATATCTCATACCAACAACCCAATAAGGCATTAAGCTATTTTCCACTTTCTTGGCACGAATCACTGGCGGCCATCCGTGAAATCTCCTGGTTGATTCACAGCAATTTCTTCGTTATTTATCTGTTAGAACATTCATGGCTATTAGGAATAGGTATAGATCTCGTTATGAAGCATACTTGTGCTATACGTTTATACGTGCCAATAAGAAATCCTTCCTTATGAAAAAATGCCGAGTTCTTTGCAGTTAGTTACGAAATGCAGAACGGCAGCAGGGGGATGGTTGTCCGTGGACAAATAGAAAGAGGAGAATAAGGAGAAAGAGAGACGAAGGAGGAGAAAGAAAAGGGTGACGAATTCGCCGAACGAATGTTCAAATCTGTTGGTACATTCTCGCTTTATCGATGTCGCTTGCGTAATATAAGGCTACGATTTGATTTGACTAAGCAGCCGTGAAATCTGTCGTAACTGGTCACTGCGCTTTCCGCAAGTATAAATAATCCTGTGTGCATGATTCTGTCGAGATTGTCGTCGGCAGCTAAATATACATAGTTATAGCGAATAGCATATAACTGTATACTTCTTTCGATTAATACGTACTTCCGAAAGTAACAATCGCGACGAGGACTCGAGTACGAAATGGATACGATTAAGCAGAGTTTAGTTGATTATTAAGATCGCTCGATGCAATAACTTTCCTTCACGATTTCCCCATTTAAAGATTTCCCTTCGGTAGGCGCGCGCGCTCGCTAAACTTCAGCGATTGCGAACGGCGGAAAACGATGGCGCTCGATTCTTTGAAATTGATATGTCAAATCGTTTAGGCGTTACAGTGTAATTTGCGCGCAGCCTAACATGGCAAATTACACTGGCGCACCATACTTCAAACCACTTTTATACCCCAATGATCTGAATAATCCCTCTTCTGGCACATTCCGAACGATTGTAATTCGCAAATTGCATCGCGTGATACGTCGTAAACGATTACGCTCGATAGTTATCCGTATTACACGTGCAGTATAAGAAATTGCCATGAGATCGATGTAAAAGTAGTTATGAAAAATGCATTCCTGAAAATCTGGAAAAACTAATGGAAAGCGTGTACCGATAGTTTCCCGTTGTAGAAGAAATTATGTTTATTTCCAATTTTTGGGAAACGATGAAAAACTGCAATTTTTGTCTTTCCGTTGATTTGACGTGAGAAACCGTGCAAGATTTATCGACGTCTTTTTATTTCTTATCATTAACAAAAGGATAATACAGTTCCGCGTCTTTTTTTCTGAGTCGTTTACGTCGCGGTATTCCAGCGTTCTGGCGTTCTGGCGTTCTGGCGTTCCGACGTCAGCGTGCATGCACATAATGATTTACATAACCCGATCGTAGACTGGAGAGAAATCCGCCTACAATCGCTGCTTGTTTCTTTTCCCTGCAAACTGTGCTACGAGTGTTGGCTTCGCGCTTGTATAGGTGCCAGGTATAGCTAGGCAGGTATACTATAGGTATATAGTTATATAGGTATACAGGTACATTGGCAGCCTCAACGAACGACCTACCGGATTACGCAGAAAAACAGAAATACTAATGACAGAATTTTAATTGACGATTAAGATTTGGCGTTTCGGCAAAAGTGTGGGCCTAAGCGTCTGCCATAAGAAACGGTTGTCCTTTTCTTCCTTTCTTTTGCCTTTGTATTATTTTTTATCTTACACCGGAGTGATTCCTAATGGTTTCTCAAGCAAGGTGGATAAAAATCACGTCACTGTTTTCATGGTGGCGCAGAAGAAACCGTTCGGGAACGTCGGTACCAGTGACTCCTTGCTTACGGGTAAATCGTGATCTATAGATCGCTGGTGAAATCCATTTATCTCTCTCTGTGTATATAATATTAATATTCACTTTATATCATTATTGTTTTGTGCAATTTTTTCTAAACGATACGATCTATTATGCAACTGCCGGAAGGACTGCAGTTTCGTAAAATCAGTGCAGAATTCTGAGAACAACGGACACTGGAAGCGATCTTTTTCCTCCTGCAGGACATTCCTCGTGGGTGCACATAGCAATGTATTATTGTATCCAGGAGCATGTATGCACCATGCACCTGGCCGCCATCTTGGAATACCTTAAAGGATAACGACACCGAGGAGAACTCGTGCATCTTCCACTCCTTCTTTGGTTCCCTGTTTCTCATTCCATTCTCGTATCTTCCATTTTGCTTCTCATTCTCAACGATACTTGCCTATCACTTTGACGACGTGTTCCTTTCTCTAATACGACATCTTTTCTGTCTCGAGTGAAAGCTTAAAAATATTAAGAGCACTTACCGATCAGCTGATTCGCTCTATTCTATCTGCAATGTACCCAAGCGAGCGTTTCTTACCTAATCAGATGCACAATGGAAAGAGAAGCAGTCATCGCGCTCTAGCTTTCATTTAATTCGTAACATTTCATTAGTCCATTAATCCATCATTCCATCATTCCATCATTCTACGAGTATCGCGTAATGATCGAGTCAACGCGAAATTGCTTAAAAAAGAAAAACTCAAAGGCCCACGATCTATCGATCTCTCGATGCAGTCCTACACGTGCAGACGTGTCCTGCGTGTTTCGAGGACTCGACCCCGAGGCTCTGCGAGCGATCGAAATCAATGCGAACTCCTTTCCGGCAGTTTACCAATCGATTCAGGATCGATCGAACACGCGAGCCCTGAGCGATTTCCGTTTAACTTGTCTCTGGAAGGGTGGCAAGACTGCCGGAAACACAATGGGAAACTCGAATCGCACTTGCAGATAGAATCGATCTCGTTTCTCAAAAGTCATGAAGATCTGTAGCGATTCTCTTAATTCTTCTTAAAAATGGAGAAGCGATCGTGAGATACCATTAAAGGAAATGATCTCGCACAGGCGACGAAACGATCGGCTATTTTAGAAAGCGTGATGCTTCTGCATCGACGTTTCGAAAGCACTCGAGACAATTTCAAAGAGAATCGCACAGAGGACGAACGCTCCATTTTTCAAAGCATCGATAAGCTTATTACCTGCACTGTCTTATAAGGGCCTTGAATTATTTTGACGATATAAGTTAGATAGACCTCGAATATGTGGTTGAACAAGAGATTCCTCTCTTTCTATACCTATATATTATTGTCGATTTTAATTACGACGATTCGCGCCGCGTAACGAGACGCGATCTTTCGCTTTCTCTAAATATACACGCTATACGCTTTATACGCGTTATACACGGAGAATGTGGGATGTAGCCTTAACCGAACGTTCCACGTTCCACCTTCCACCTTCCACCTTCGACGGACTCAAATCTGGGTCACAATCGATGCTACGCAGGTGGACTCATGCTAATTTTCGATTTCTTTTAGTCTAATCAAATATATTCACCTAACCTTTGCTGATGAAGATGAAGGTACATCTCAATTCCACAGAGTAAATTAAGATCATTTTGCGCGCCAGAGCGATGGAAAATTCTCAACGGGTCATAATGAATTTTCAAGTGACCTTGATTCTTCGAAATTGAGAACAGACACGTGACTGTTTCCAATCGATTCGAAAGAATCGATTCTCCATTTTTTCTTTTCCAGTATCCGCCGGAAGTGTCTCTAGTCTTTGCAGCATGCACTGTTTGCTTCTGTAGACTTCGGATCAGTTTATGGAAGCACGTTGTGTGCAATGCGCTTTGGGCGTGGTCGATGTCTTTCGATTGGGCGATACGAATCGGGGAAAGCCGCGCAACATGGAAACGTGCCTTTACGTAAGGTGAAAATCGTTCTCGAGAGGTCTGCGATTATTCCTTAAGAATTTCGAGCACGCACTGCCATCCCACATGACATTTCGCACCCGAACCTTTCTTCTTCGTCTTTGATTATGCATAAACTTTGCTTCTCTTTCGCTTTTTATTTCTTCACTTTATTCCACGTGCGCAGCAAGGTATCGCTGGACTCTCTTGTCAGATGAATTTTTTCTAACCACTGTACCTCTGGGCGAAACCATAAAGATAAGGAACGTAGAATCTCGCATTGCAGTTTATAGGCTTCTCAATGCATTTATGCATCTTGGCGCATATCTATGTACTCTCGCGTGGGTGTACTCATGTTCCACGTTAACGTCACACCGAATGTCCAGTACAGCGTCATTTGACAGTTCCCGCGAATAGAGTTCGATAACAAACTCGAAGAATCGAGTCCCACGCAAAACCCACGTGAATCTACGTGCACATTTCTACGTCAATTTCTATTACCGTACAATTGTCCTAGAATGCGCTGCCCATATAAAAAGCCCTCGTGTCTTCATTTTCTCTCAATAACAATCAAGTAATCGTCATCAGTATGGCGCGTTCCAAGTTGATTTTTCTATATGTCAAACTCCTCTGGGATTTATCACACGTACAAATCGATTCGGGAGACAACCCAATGTCGCGTCAAGGTGGACAAAAAATGGAAAGGAGGATCCGATCAGTTCATGGCAGCCACGACAGTCGTGACAGCTATCGAATCAGGCAAGCAGAGAGAATAAGCGCTCTTGCCTACCGACAGGACACGTTTTTGCCAGAAACCCGCATAGGGAAGTTGAGATTTCTGCGAAGTAGCCAATAAAACTCTTGGATCTCTTGAGGTTACCGGATTATTCGCTGATTGTCCGAACGACTCGTTTAACGCTTTCCAGTTGACTCAGGCATTTCGCACTGGCAGTAACGGTACGAAAGTGCAAGTTTGTTTGCCAGAAACTGCAAAGGTTACGCGCAAGGGCCAGGGTCAAGTGTTTCTGTAAACGCAGCTATATGCATCTGACATTGTATATTGTATGCTCCGTACATACGCCTTTGTACAGTCTACTCAAGTAGCAAACCTCAAATATTGATAGCGCGCAAGCCGCACTCTGCTCGTATGGACTCTAGAAATAAAACGAGAAACGATCTTGAGGCCACCGACCGACCATAGCGATCACGACTAATACCGATACATTTATTTTTTCAAACTTTTCATAGTCGAGTAACTGCTGCGATTTTCTATTAACGTTACTTGCACCTCGACCTTGACGTCCTTGATATTCTGCTACTCGGCAACTGATCTTGTTTCTTTATTATTTCAGGGGAAGGATTCGATCATCTCGTAGCCATGAACCTCGCGCTGCATGGATTTTTTCTTCAGGGTAAGTTTTACATCAGTTCTTTAAATTGTAAATGCTGCTGTCGAAAATATTATTAACATTTCCTACAATTTTTTGCGACGTACTGTCAGCTACTAACGATATAGATTCGTATCGTTGGTAAGCCTGACTGCAGAATCGAATCGAAGGGATTATTGAGTATCACGAATCGATGACTCATCGAACCTACAGTCGCACAGAGAACGACTCTCGTCGCGTGGACGCGATGTGACGCAGTTCGCCTCATGAAAACCGTTGCGACAACGAGCCTCCACGCGAAGGCGAAGAATTCAAAAGAATTTCTTGCAGCAATGCACAACGAGCGTTACGCGTCAAACGAGTGGAATTCTCAGTGGGAGTACTATAATTATGAGAACAGTTTTTAATGAATTTCGATAGGCCCCTAAAGGGTAATAAAATCGACTGTCGCTCTCATACGGAGCGAGGCTAAGGGAATGGGACGCAGTGAATTGATGCAAGGTGAAACGAAGTGTAATCGATGACAGATAGAAGCAAAATGTCACGGAATGACCGAGCCGCGACGATAAGGATCATGGCCGGTTTGAAATTCTCGCAAATGTTAATATGATTAATAGGATTGTAAGGTTAGGCGTTGCTATTTATGATCTACGGCGCACTTTTCTTTGTCTCCGGTCCCTTTCTCCTTGAAGCATTACGTAACTGCGTCACTTTTATTTATTTAAACGTCGTTCTTACGCGCGAGGACCTGCTGTTACCTTAGCCGCCTACCAAAGTAGGCCTTTCGAAACACGAGGTCAGCATTGCACTTGGCTCATGTAATAGATAAATCTTTCTAATGCTACGAATTAATTTTTTACGACTTTCTTTATTTGCAAAATCAACGAAACGAATCTATATTTCTCACTTACATCGTCATCGCCGGACAGCCAATTAGTATCCGGCGTGGGAACGAAAGTGAAGTCAATTTTGATCAGCTCAAAAAAGTTTTTGAGTTTATAACCCCGTGTATCGTGTAAGATGAAATTAGGAGGATGACAGGTATTGCGATAAACCTAAAGACGCACGTGCATTGAACTGAGGAACATATTAACAACGTTTGGGTCATACTGCGAAGAATCAAGCGTTGGTTTAATTTCGTAGAAATTTGCAATCATCGGAGATATGGTGATACCGTGTACCAATGGACTTCGCGTAGCAAATTAATGAGATGACTAACGTAGTAGTTTCATATTAAAAACTTTCGATTCGATCAACCTGTAGCTTTAAGATTTTATTGATTCGTCTTGATCAATTTTACGAATGGTCGTCCAGTTAGGTGAATAAGACTCTGTAGAGAGAGCCTGTATGGACTGGAGTATCGGGAATCGACTGCAAGAGCTACCACGTGCGAACGAATGCCAATCATCGTTATCGATACTTTTTCGATCATATCATCCTAATGATTCTTTCGATATCTCGATTAAGATCCGAAACACAAGAGCGGAAATGCCCTAAGGCTTCTCCGAAAGGAGGTCCACTGCACTTTTTCTTCAAACGAATTCACGAAAGTCTCTGTGTACTCTCCCTTCATAAAGAGGTCACTCGATACACACCTGTCACTAAGGCACAAAGGTGCGTACACACGGAACGCCGATACACGTACTGCCACGGACTCACGTCCGATAAGATCGACATACAACACACAGAAAATCCCATAAGCGCGGGAGACACGCGATCATCTCACTTTTAAGACGTAATGAATCAATTAATACTTGCTGATACGATCGACCCTTTCTCTGGCCTGTTTGACCCACTTGGCCCTTATTCGAGACAGCCATCACTTCCTTCTCTCGAATTTCGCCGAGTACAAATTTTCTTCTTTTTCTTCAACAGTTTTTTTTTACCACTTGCCGATTCTCCGGCCATTAACGAACGCCATTATAATAAAAAGTAGTCGAGCCGAGATATTTCGTTTCACCTTTTTTGCAATGTATAATCTTGTCCGTGCGTCTGCGCACTCACGCGCAATAGCTATTGGAACACCATCCACGGGAGGTACTTACACTCCTGGATTCTTATACAAAAATCGTCACTGCGTTTCACGCGAGCACCAGGACCGGTTATACATTTTATTACGAACAGCCAATAGATTGCCGTTCGAATTGCCCGACTCTCCATTAAAACTAAAAGGAAACGCCCACGTGCTTGCTTTTCGCTTGAAGTTAGTGCTTTTGATCAATAATAGAGTATCGATCAGTGATCAATGATCATTTCAATGGATAAGAAAACGTATGGTGCACATTCTTGAAAATATTTTTGATTCTCGTCAAAGAGAAATAAAAAGCTCAAAAGGAAAGATGGAAGCATCCGGCAGCCGATTAATCCGACAAGCATGAATCCCATTACGGTTCTGCCACCACGTGCTTCGTTTCTCCATTCATTCATTATCCTTTCTCCGAATGAGTCTATATAAACTCATATTACGTATCTGTGTGATAAGGCCTTAAGCACCGACTTGTAATACGTAATTGCGAATTTCGATAACGATCCAGGCCACCCTGAACTTCGCCATTCCTTCGTGGAAATCATTGAAATTTTATTAGCAAACGAGTTATAATTGAAAGAGTTGAGTAATTTAGTGCAATTGATCGATCGATATGAAATAGGGGAATTTTCGTAAAATTGCAGGCATTGACATGTCCATGTACAAGAAGGTGGAATGTCCTGCAATCTGGGAGACAGTAACTCCACGTAATGGAGGGTTTCCGTTTCCGGTGCGGGTTCTTGAATACTAATGACTGGAGATTCCGTGAAGGGAGAAGTGCAGACCGGAAGTAACTCGATTGCACCAGGTGAGAGAGACTCAAGAGGAAAGCTACACCAGGCTATATCAAGGTGCACGGCTCATAGAACGCGTTAATTATCAACGCTGTACGGATATTCGCGATCTCTGATAGGGACATTACGAAAGACGAGCCAGTCGACAAGAAACGGGTAAATATTGTATCTGAACGGCGAGTCAAGTGTGTAGCTCTTAAGGGATTACTTTGCATTGAAAGTTAGAGAAAAATGGTCGCGCCAATGTAGATTTTAATTACGAACAAACTATAGGAAAGTGCTTTTTTTATGAAGTAGAAAGGCTCGAAGGCCTGAAACCGTCTTCCTATTGGTTTGCTCTCAAGTCCGATCGTAATTTGCACGCGACTGCTCGCTGATGCATTGTGGGAATTTCTGAAGAACCATGGCAAATCGTAAAGAAGAAGGCCCTGCGGGTTTACACGGTCGGTGCCTCCGTCGACCACAACTGAAATAAATCGAACGTCGTGCGTCCAGCGTCTTAGTTGATTAAACTTTTCGCTGATCAGCTCCACCCTGGGGGTCATATACGTTCTCGCAACAGGACCCACATATCTTTTAATGTGTTTATAGAAAATCGAATGATCCACCTTATTCAATAATTTTAACACGAAATATTTGCATACGTCCGATAATTGGTTATGTTTCTAATTCCTCTCCGTTCGATCGTTACAGGTGTATTAGATGCTTTTAAAAGGTTTCGTCAGCTTCTATACAAAGCTTGTGCCCACGATCTTTGGCATCCACTAATCTCTGCCAACGACTAATTTTTAGCGTCTAGAGAATTCGCAAAGATGCACAATTGAAAAGCAAACAAATCGTTTCACTTTTCGACGACTCTCACTAGTTACACGATAGGGACCA
Source organism: Pachycephus smyrnensis (assembly GCA_030142225.1). Taxonomy (NCBI): domain Eukaryota; kingdom Metazoa; phylum Arthropoda; class Insecta; order Hymenoptera; family Cephidae; genus Pachycephus; species Pachycephus smyrnensis. Next base: position 213,010 of record JARQST010000543.1, on the reverse strand, counting down.
GGTAAAGTCGCCTACGACATCCGGGGGACGCCAAGCGTCGTGACGCATCGGGTAAACGTTATTCCCGTTGCTCCTTACATCCTAAAAAAATCGGCAAAGTCCAAATCCGTTCGGTTATCTGAAAAAAGAGTATAAATCAATGTACCTGCCTGTACTCGGAGTAACTGGCGATCTCTTGCGGTGAGTTGGCACGAAGAAGAACAATAAAATTGGTAATGAATAAACCTCATAGAAAATAAAGTGGCATCGCGAATCGAACCGAGTTAAATTATCCGTAAAATTCAACAAATTGTATGGAAGCAGTAACCGTCACGTAGAACATCTGAGGTATCTCCAGGTAATAAGAGAGACCTGCGATTACACAGCGTGCTTCGTGCTTCGTTCTTGGTGCTCGTGGACCACTTTTCGCCTTTTACGACGTATTATTTACCATTTACGTAATAGTCACGACGTGCGGCCTAGTCAATCGATTTTCACTGAACACGTAGGATTCGCGAAAATCAAGCAAGGAGCAAAGACATCGTCTGCGCGCGTGTACTCTCGCAATACACGTATTCATCAATTATCCACGAATCTAACGGTTCTTTCGTGCAACGAAGAATCGGCACGTCTTTGCGACTCCTCGCCATTGCCAACCGCCACGTTTCCGAATGGCAATTGACGACATTAGCCCTGATTAACATTGGCTGCCTACTACGAATACGGAGACGACATACCACACCGATTGTCTCGGCGGTTCCTATGCTAATGCCTCTATTTATAGAATCTACGAATTTCGAGAAAATAAGGTTCGTTTAAGAAGAAGATGACGAAGTGGAAGATGAAGATCGACACGCAGTATATCAATCAGTGGAGAACATGACTGATGCCAAAACTGGATATACGCACGAGGATAGGAATCTGCAGGATAAGGATACACTTGGGTGTAGGCAATGCACATAAGCATATAGTATTGTGTATGCATATACATACCATGCGGTAGAGTGAAGAAATACGCATGTACCGGTGGATCGTATGTGCTGCCACTCGAGGGATAATCGTCATAAATATTTAGCGAGACGGTTAACTGGCTGTGACCTTTCGCCTTTGCCCCTAAAGACAGTCTTTTTTTTTATTATTTACGAAACGAGTTCTTCTACCTACCGCAGGAATTTCTTCCTTCGCTCTCTCGCTCTCTCGCTCTCTCACTCTCTCACTCTCAATCTCGCATCTCCTCAGTGGCGTATGACAGAGAAATGGTGAGTGTTCCGAAATTCTTCAGGGCGTGGATTCGCATAACGATCAGATCCTGTCGAAAGATCATCTCCGTTGGACAGCCCATTTCGGCTTAGAATTGCTCAATGCTCAAGAAGGATTGCAACTTATTATCTCCTTTCTCCCGCGTCTTCGTCATCACTCATTTTTTTCTCCGCTTTTACTTCATCAAAGGTAGAGAAAAAAAAGAATAGAAGTCGTGGGACGGGATTCAAAGGCAGGCAATGCATTTTTATGAGACTCACGCCTTGACCAAAGAGACTTCGAAGCTTCGTCTTCTCTTGTGAGGGCCAAAGCTGCCATTGTGCTGTCGATTGACTCGTCAAAGAGAATCATTCAAATTCATACGAGTTTATTAGAATTGTGTATTTTTCAAATTTCAAAAGACATTTCTCACTTTATACGACAAATTTCCTTGCCCAGTCTCACAATAGAAGTCTTCTCAGTAATTTTACACGGAGAGTTACTCTTACGCGTGTTTCATGGTCACGGTTCAATTCATGTAAACACACTCTTCGTTATTCGTGCTCGTTCAACTACACGCATACGTCATTGCCTTCTCTTAATGACACCGTCGCACAAGCACGCACACACACACACATACACAGAGCAACGGATGGAAAGTCTTTCGAAACTGGCGCCACGACTCTGCGATCGATTTTAATCCTAGGATCTTTTACGATTCGGAGCTCCAGATGTGAAATGATTTATTTTCAAAGATGCTCCTCACTTATCTACGAGACTGTAGATAATCTTCTTCGTATTAGTACTGGTCAAGAGTTCATCTTGTTGACACGGAAAGGAAAGTAGGTGTCTAAAATCTACAAGACCGAAAATAAAATGAAAACGACATCGACCCATTTCTACAACTAGACGTCTTACAAAAAAAAAAGGTTTATTTCCTGCTATCGATCGTCTCTCATAGATCTCGATCTCGCTATCTTTTTTTAAATCCTCTTTGTTTCCGCATTAATTTGCCAAGGAAAGCAGGAAACGGCGAAGAAAGTCATCGGCAAGATCGAGGTGTGGCCCATAACAGATCGAACACGAATTCGAATGACTGTGACAATAACGACGACTCTACGACAACCATGACTGGCCTTGATCTTTGAATTTCTAAAACTTAACACGCGCGCAAACTTCAGGCCTTTAAAGCGTCAAAAGGTTGCGCGAAACTCGAATACTTCCTTTCGCTTCTTTACTTGCGCATTTCAGCGAATTTCTTTGCAGCATTATTTCCCATAAATTATTTTCTGCATTTAACGATGCCACTAAAAAGAAAAATACGGTTTATCTTTCATTCATACCTGCGTCGAGCATGAATTCATTCTGCAAGAAATAGGATCTCGATTTATAAGCATCAGTTGATTACGAGAAAATAAAATAACCATCGTCATCAGTGTCGTCATCAGCCTCATCGGTTACCGTTAAAACTCATGACGTCCATCACGATTAATGTCTTCTTCTTCGATAGTCGCCTAACGGTCCTCCCGTACGGTCCAGACTCGAGACTCGAGACTCGAGACGTGCTCACCTTCACTTTCATCCTACCAACCTAACACCCAGTTATCCTCTTGATCCTCGTGATCCGCAATCCTTCTTCCCACGGAATTCCAAAGCGGTGCGTGATCCTCGTTAGCATTGCGATTCGGTGATTAGCTGACACTTTCGGCTACTTGGACGATTTGGTTGTTAATGTGTTTTTATATTCTTCATCTTCAAATCGATTAGATTCGCCAAATTTTTTACTGCAGAATGTTTCAATTACGTTTTTTGCAGGAATACGTCTTAAAGAGAATATACCTGAATAATCTTGTATACCATGTACACATATACGTATATACAAACACGCGTACACATGCCAGAGACCTTATCTCAGGAATGAGTCCCACCGTCCGTTATCACGTCTGAGAGAGTCTGGCGTGCAGACAGTCTGCAACGACCTTTATCATCGTTCTAATTGAATAAATGCCTTTGTCTAGGACGCCCGCGCTAAATCCCGATTCCGGCGATAACCACGCGCGAGGGGTTAACGCGGGACGACGATTATAACATTTTAATAAATATTACGTTGGACGAAAAATATATATGGCTTTTGAAGAATCTAATGATTCATTGGAAGATAAATGATTCTCGCTTAAACGTATAAAGTAATAAGAGAATATTCAAGATGTGTCGACGAGGAGTCCTCGAGGTGAAAGGTGCTCTTCTTACGTGATTTTACAATACCGCAGTGGATGCCCTTTCGACTTTAATAAACCCTCGCCACGAAGAAGCGCTTCCTCGTGCCAGTTCCTCGTGGAGTTCGCAATCGAGAGGGAATGCGATCATGGCACTTGGAATCATATGGCTCACTGGCAGGATGCGATTAAGCGTAGAAAGCAAACGTGGATGCGGCCAAGGTAGAACTCTGGGAAAGTATGTTAGAAGGAAACAAAAAATTAAGAAAAAAATTAATGAAACCAGCGCACCAACGTGAAAGACACATAATATAGGTATTATGTAGGACTCGATTGCCATTCGATGAAGATTCTTGCGCAAATATACGCAAAGGGAACGGAAAGTGTAACTCTTCTCCGCGAGTAGCTATAAAAATCTGTGGGAAGATTGTACCTACATGGATATAGATATGTATACATGTACTGGTTAAAGAGAAACGGGATGATGCCGATTGAGCAATCTTTGACTCTTGATACGTAAACCTAAGAGCCTCGGAACCTCGGAACCTCAGAATCTGAAAGCGATGGCAAAGGCGTTATTACTCTCCATGTAAATGGTAGCAAAAGTAGTAGGGACACGAGAACAGCATACGATCGAGTAGTAAGATCAGTCAATTTACATGGATCTGTAATTAATTTCTTGAAACAAGGATCTCTTCCCGTTTCATCAGTCATTGCATTGTATCCGCATGTAACAGCGCAGGTGTGTGTATGCAGTACTACGCCTGCCATGCCTTTACATAAGGATTCTCAGATTCCTACTGGCGAGGAGCGTTAATTCCAATCAGGAATATAATTCGCCCCGAAATAGTTTCGCCCGTTTCATCCATTTTATCAATTTTTTTTTTTCGTAACGGTGCAAAGGGTCAAGAGGGGTCAGCCATTCCCGAGGACCGTTGCCCTCTTCGCCGAGAGTCAGGTAGTCAGGGAATCAAAGAGTCGGAGGACGCGGCGAGGTAAATGTCATGAGATTCACACAGGCGACTCGCGAGTCGTTACGCGCGCGATTATATCACTGCGAGGCTACTTTGATCCAACAGAGTACACAGGGACGCGCATTCCTACATGTGAATACACGCGTGGAAGCCTGTCGTAAAATCTATCGTCCTGCGTGCGGTGCGTTTGGTGCACACGCACTCACGCATCCTGAACATTTCTTAAATTGACACACGAACCGTGAGTAAGAATGACAGAAGAGTGTATACATATAGCGATAATGGCGATGGCTATGGTTACGGGTCACAAGACCCAAAGAATAACAGTAGTAGTAATAGTGGCGCGAATGTTAATAATAATGCTCGTAGTTAGGTAGATAATTAGTATGGCCTTATCGAGACCCGAGGCGCTGCCATTGGCACGGCTTTCGGCTCTTTCGCAATCGGATTCGCTGACACTCGACATGACACTCGAGTACTTGACTCTCCTAATGGGAATTAGAAAAGGCAATTATCCAGACGTGGATTCTCGATGACGAATCAATCAGTTATTTTTGTCTTGTGTATTGGGTTACTAAAGCGAGCCCACGTCACGGTGGATGACACTTCCTGACCTATCTGTCGTTGCTGCCTACGATTAGAGATACCAATGAGGAATCCTTGGTCCGTAGCTGCGCATCGGGTTCGCTCTGGTTCGCTCTGGTCTCCGTCTGTTGAAGCTTACGAGTAACTAGAAAAATGGCGGGCATTTGTTTTTGAAGTCGAATCTTCGCAGCGTTGGCGCAACTGCGCGACGAATAACCGATACGTAGGTTGGTAGATAGGTAACTGGTTAAATGGGCAGGTTAGTTGTAGCACGAGGTCATCCGGTGGATGTAGATCACCTAGACGACCGGAGTACGGGACCTATAGGCCCCTGGGCCTATTCTCTCTAGTGGCATTCGTGTGAACGAGACATAAAAGAGATACGTCTACGGATGAGTTACGAATCTACTCTCGCGATGAGGCCTTTGGGCGACATGGTAAACCAATAAAGAGGCCCCAGAAATAGTCTGTTATAAATAATCTGAACCATCACGAATTATACTCGAAAGTCCGTTTGATTAAGATTCTTGATTAAATATTGCGCAAATCCACTACGTTCTCTCTTTCACTCGAGAAATCTCTCTCCGCGTTGCGCATTTAGTTCTATTTCAGTTTATTCGATTCCGACTGGTAATAAAAAGTCGAGATGTCGATCGCGAATTATTCAAATTTTCGAAACGCACCTTGAGGAATTCTTCGCGTTGGCGTCGCCTCTTGTTTCCATGTAAGAATCTTTCGGATATTGTTCCCTTAAATACGTCAATGATTTTTTAGCCGATATAAACGATTACCCTATGCCACGTACAGTTTCACTTTCCCATTGAAATCGGAATGCACGGGATAATCCAGGACTTCGGATACTTAAGTATATAAATATACTTGTAGTATACGTGTCTCGTGGGCGCGCGTAGTCGTGCGGGATACGTAATCAAGAACCAAGGGACGTCTTTACGAGACCGTTAACCCGTTTAGCGATCGACGCCGATGTCGAGAGACTTCAGGTCTTACCTTGGTTTACAACGCTGCGATCGTTCGCGAGGCTTGGGGAATCTTGGCGAAATGTCATTCGAAACACGCGTATCTTAAGCCACGAGCTCGCTTAGTTCTCTAGTCGTGAGTGAATCGTGACTATTTACACGAACCGCCTGAATAGAGTAAGAATCGTTTACTCGTATTCTCGGCCACGCTTATTCAATCCAGTGGCCAGTGCACGGAAGAGTAGCAATCAATTCTATATATAGTCAGTCCAGGAATTCAATATGTTTTTTGAGAGGTAGAAAACAATGAAATTCTTGTCAAAGTCGTACATGATTTTCCATAAAATCCTTAAAATATATTTCAATACAAGATGATGCACCTACATATTTTCTAGCATGAATTTTATGCAATACCATACGTGGCTTATTAAAGGTTTCATTGTTTTCGACCTGTCAAAAAACACATTGAACTCTTGGACGGACTATAGACGCACATTTCTTTCCCTATGCAGCAGTGTGATATGGCTGCCACTGTATTCGTGAATGTAGTCAGGATAGTGGTAATACGTGATTTTATGAACGAGTCTTGCGCAAGCCGAGATGTGCTCGAGCGGCACGCACGCTTCTAATATTGAACGTCTGATGAGGGACGGACCGAATTCCCTTCCAGTGTTTTATTCCATTATTTTACTTACAACGAAGAAAAGTACGAAACTCCGAATGCGCCGCCAACACGTAAATTTCAAGATACTTGGGCACAGTTCGCTGCTCAGGACGTTCAGGACGTTCAGGACGCTCAAGACGCTCGAGGAATTATTTATGAATTTTCGGTTTCTAGCAAAGAATCCACAATATGGCGAACCGACGGAGCATGCAGGGGCCTTACGGGGCCTTACGGGGCCTTCTCCGCTTTCCATTTCCTCCTACTTTCCGCTCTCGCTGCTGAACACAGCTTTGCCCGACGATGTTCGCCAATTGCACGAGCACCGTCCGAGCGAATGCCGCGATTCTGCTTTGGCTTTTCGCTTAATTGGCCAATAGAAGTTTCACTGATCGCGACACGCCTGGATTTCCGTAGCGGAAAATCGCGTAGCTGTCGAAATCGAGTTTCAATTACTATAATAATGCCGCATAATCGTCAAATGGAAGAAATGCAAAAATTCACGAAAGACTTTTAAAACTGCTGCGATTTTTGCATTTGTGAAAACGATCAAAATGTATGGTAATATTGCCTATTGAATTAGGATATTCTAAAGGCGTGTTAATAGGCATTGACGAACCTGCCTTTCGCAAGAAGAACTTTTTTCAATCGAATAAATTCTAAGGCACTCGGTCTCACTCGAGCTCTACATTGTTATTGCATATTGATCCTTCGATCAATATATTATTATTAATCACTCGTCTGAATTTTTGATTTTCTGAAATTGACCGAATGTCTCGTTAGCTAGGTAACATATTTTATTTACTAAGGAGAAACTAAAATTCCTGATAAACCGAATACATCGACTAGCAAGGATCGCGCTTATATTTAATCGAATACCCTCGTGTGGATATGTCGAGAATTGCAGTCGAGTTGCAGTGAAAGGTTTTTGTCGCGCTGCATTCATTTTGAGAGGTAAATATGTAAGTAGCCATAGGTACGCATGTGCTCCAGTGGGTATACATATAACGTTATACACATAAGACATAACCAGCATGATGCAAAAACTACTTGGGTATCTTGATCTATTGTAGGTACTCGGGGACACTCGGAATAGTCGAGACAGTTGGGACTGTACACATTCGCCTTCCGTCAGAATTCGCAGGTGTAACGGATCGAGGTCACTGCGATCCGGTCTCCAGTCCTCCAATCCTCCAATCTTACAATCTTACAATCTTACAATCCTATCCAGTTTCTTCTCTGTCGAATTTGAGACGCTGACCAGCAGCACCACCTATCTGTCTACTTTGTTCGATTAAACTTTGCCAGTCATTCCTTATTCTTACGTTTAGATTTCATTATTAAACTATTTATTGATCTATTATATTCGACTGCTTGTTATCAGTCAGTTACGTCTCTATGAAACAAGAAATGATCCTCTTCGTTTCAATAGAAACGTCCGATAAATATGAACGCGAAATATCAACGGTGAATTGGAAAGTAAAAAAATAATAGAATCGGGTATATGTTCTTCTATTGATTATTGTTATTAATCCAACATGGTAGGATTGATTCGAATTAATGAATGTTACGTTTGTCGGAGTTATTATAGCGTTATCGAAATAAGGAAAAGGAAGCAGAGGTAGGTTAGACGCTTCGGTGAATCGATTCCATCAATCAAAGAGGCACTTCCGGCGAATGTAGATCTACGCACGCACAATGGATTCTTATATATACTAAATGGGATAGCTGGATAACTCTATATAGGAAATTCGTTAACTGTATCATTAGGAAGCATCGAGCCAAGAGAATTCCACGAGGAGCGTAACGTGTAACGAACACAATAACGTAATACTGCTAATGGTTACTGTCTCGCGCATTACTCGAAAACGCTCGAACGTCGCGACACGACGAAAATTATTTAATCTGCCAGAAATAATTAACGCCTGCGCCCCGACGAGTTAGATAAGCTCGGTGAAAGTTGTAATAGTCTCATCCACCTCCTCTTACATTCGAACCTCTCCAGCTCATCCTTCCCATCCTTCCCATTCTTCCTATGTACACTAGACCTCCCTTCTCCGTCTTCACCACCTTCACCACCTCCACCACCTTCGCACTCTATGCTTCTTTCACAAATTGTGCGAACGCAATAGTTCTCTCGCGTAATATACCGTTCTCTCTATTCTTTCGCTCTTTCTTTCTCTCAATGTAATTCATATTGTTTTTTTCAGTTATCATCTCCATCTTCGACTTCCACCATGGCTTCAGATTGTGCAGCGCGGGGGAACCTGGCGTAAGTATCACATAACAGACTGTTGAAAAGAGTCGATTGGATTTTTCGTATTTTCTTCTTCCGCTTTAAATGAAATTTTCATAAATCGCGTACATGTGCGATTTAAATGTTTTGCTTGCAGTATCTGGACTTTGACAATTTGCCGGAGACGAATTTCTCGTGCCAGGGAAAGGTGATAGGTGGATACTATGCAGACGTCGAGACAGGTTGTCAGATGTTTCACGTTTGCACCATCGGACAGAAAGGTAATTCAGTATTATGAAATCGGGCCGAATTCCACGAAGCGTACCCGGATTATCCAATCGTGTGGAGTTCCCCAATATCGACTATTAAACGAGTAGTCGAGGGATAAGTGCTGAAAGGAAAGAGAGTCAAAAATGAAGGACAGAAGAAATAATTGCAAATAAAAAGGTTAACGAGTATTTGCGGCTTCGATTCCGTTTAAGGATGACATTCGTATAAGGCCGAGAAGAGAGGCATCTCCTAGGTCAGTAACGTTGTCATCTTACTTGTCGAACTGGTCGGCCGTGACATTCTCGAGCCGCTCTTAAAATTCCAATTAAACGCGGACTTTGGGACGAAGCACGGATCTTTCGATTGTTTGATAAAAAATTCTTGGGGCGCAGAACGATTGAGACTTATTGCGCCGAAACGAAGGACTCGCACTTCGCGCCCGAAGATGCTGTGAACTTTTGCCAGGACGCGACGACATCCACGCCATATGGGATTCTATTGCATAATCGGTTACGCAAATCAAACCTGTGGATGCATTTTCATCATCATCGAAATTACTCTAATTGCCTCTTAAGAGCGGCCTGTTCATTTCACGGCGAATTCAAGGCGTAACCGATCTAGCCACCTGTTTTGGAATTATTAAGCAATGTAGGTACTAAGTAGCCATTAAAAGAATTTCACTAAGAAATCATATTAAATTCATTCGATCTTCATGAGATGCTTCTGAAGGTTGTCAAGAGATTTCTTTTCTGCGGCAGCTTTCTACGATTTCTTATAAATCACTCAGTTTCTTGATCTTTCTTATTGAATTGTTGTAAAGTCATTCGGTAATCCGAGAAAAGTCCCAAATCAGTTTACGTTTACGTTGTTAACGGTGTTTGGAAGATGACGTCATCAGGCATATCGAATTCCAATGGGAAATACAGCATTCGTCATTTTGGATCATCAAGGAAGACGAGAGTACGTCGGAGAAGAGAATCGTTAGGAACGCAGAGTAACGACTTGAATGACATTGATCTAATGAGAAATTTGCAAAGTCGCGTAATATTTGCTAGGAATCGTCAGCCCTCACAGAGACCCCCCGAATAATGATCTGTTCTTTATCATGAGACTTGATTTCAGACGAGATTATGGACATAAAGTTCCTCTGCCTGAACGGGACCGTCTTCGACCAAGAGACCAGAGTCTGCGAGAGGGTCGACGAGGTCGATTGCAGCACCAGCGAACAATTCTACAACTTGAACCTTGAACTCTACGGCAACAACGCAGTGACACTCAGGTACGTAATCTATAGCGGGTGGTCCCTTTATTTAGCCATTATTGGCAAGGCAAGTGCGTCTCGCGATTCGAATTATTAGCCAATTTCTCGCGCAATGTGAACTGTCCTTATCTTGTGGTGCAGCTGACGTAGCTATTGTACGGATTGTATTAGGTAGTAAGAAGGTTGTAGCAGCCACCGGATACTCGTTTCGACATGGAACAGGCGGGACAGCCTTGTTCGAAAACCTCCTTTCTGACGCCCACTTCGAATCGATCATTCTGGGCGGGTTACTCCTTCATTTCTTGTTGACTATAAGTGCGTTCTGGAAGAATAGGTATTACTTCTCTTTTGCCTTATCTTCCGTTTTTCAACCTAGGCTCAGGAGAATATTAGCTCTTGGTTGTAACAAGTGAACAGAGCATAAACTTTCTGCCTTGAGGTCATCGATGCCGAAGAGACATGGTTATTATCCTTATCTGGGAACGTATCGCTTTAGTCATTAAGGTGGTACTGTGCTGCTGGAATTCCCAATGGATTGTTTTCCAATGGGATTACTTAGCACTTTTATTCAATTGAACACACAGTCGCGCTAAAACGCAGTCTGCGTAACAGTGTTCTTAATTACCGAGAATTCTCTGCATATCCTCCGTATCTTATTCGCAGAGTCGTTCGATTGACACCGCGTTTCCGGTTTTCTCAGAATATTATATCTTTCGTGAAACTCGATCACCCGATACGCAGAAGTCACTGCCTGCCTGCCTGCCTGACTGGTCAACTACTTTTATCATTGAGGCTGCGACTCCGGACTAGAGCCGGCTTGCGATAATTGTCGTCGTATATGATTTTACGCACTGACACGTAACCACTGCGCGGTGCAAGTACGTACTCGTGACGTGGACACGTTCACCCAGGGTGAACACTTCGGTAAAAACTAAAGGAACCGAATGCCTTTCATTTAGCATACCTGAATGGCAACACTCGGGAAACTCGAGCGCTCGTGCCTTCGTGCCTTCGTGCCAATACATGCTTGTCTTGCATTAGGTAATTCCTAATCGGTGCTTTTCCATATTCTACATTTGCATGTCCGTACCTGTTCTTCGCAATTACATCATTTTTATGCTTTCAATGACTCTTCCGCAAATCAATTCTGCGCAGTGGAAGCCAGCAATTACATCCTTGCTTAACTTTTATTCTAAGAAGGCACTGATCCGACTGTCATTATTTCTGCTTTGATTGCGTTGCTGCGGTACGATAAATTGCTTATATTTATCTTAGCTTCGCGTTTCACTTAGGTCCACATACACATTGTTTGCAGTCGCATTATAGTAAATCTTGTGTCAGGATATAATCTTACGTGTCGAATTATTTTCATGAAAATTTCTTCCTCGTCCTATTATCAATCGCATCACTTTCCTTTTCACAGTTTACACGAGAATAGCGAGGACGACGGAGAGCCAACCGAGGGCACGGATGATCATCAGCAGAGGACGACGTCACCACGACCTTCAACTACGAGCTCAACGACCACGACAACCTCTCGACCTACGAAACCATCGACAACCCCAAGACCCAACTCGTACCAGCATCCCACAGGATATCCTCAACATTATCAACCGCAGCCACCCTTCCCCTCGGTGCCAACGAGTCAATCCAAGTCACTCTACGATGATAAGAATGGTGGCTATCATCATCAATACATTTTCCACAATGGCGAGCGCAATCAGAACAACCAAGCAACCTCCTATCAACTGTTCAGCAATCAGGGTTCTCTCAATCCTACGACGAACGCTCCTCAGATTCATCAAGTTAGATACAGCTCCAGTCCGACTCCTCAAGTGATTCACAACGAACCGTCGACGGTGGCGCCGCTTTTCCATGCTTCCTCGTCGACTATTCAGACGCTCCTGAATAGCAACGCTAACAATCCGGCTTTGATAAATCCACTGTTTCATAATAACGGGATCGCCAGTACGACGGAACAGTTTTCAATTCACAGTAACAATCCGAGAGAGACTTCGGAGTATCGAGACAACGAAGACGAGGGGGAGGAAGAGGAGGAGGAAGAAGCGGAGGAGGACGAGGAGGGCGAGGAGGAGCAGGACGAATCTGATCGGAGGCCACTGGAAGCCGTCCAATCTGCCAATAAGGGAAAAGTATCGAAACTAGCAATTTCTCCCGTTCCCTCGGAATCGACCCGAATTCAACCGAAGACTACTCAGGCTCCGCCAAAAGTAAAAATATCTCCAACTTTTCTTCCTACCCCAGCAACACCGCAATCTACCGTCAGGTCGTTTTATCCGACTCCGAGGCCTTCGGCTCCCACTAAGCCGCAGCAACAATCTAACTCTAATCAGATTACTCAACATATTCATCTGCCACCGCCACCCTCCATTCCTCAGCTGAAACCTCATCAGATCACTATAAACTTGCCGCCGCCTGATATTCAGAGAATCGTACAGAATCCCTCCCCCCTGCTTCCTTCCCAATCGAGAGTGATAGTCACGGCTAAGGCAAGCGTTAGTGACGAGTCCGGGCGACCTTTGAACTCCACGCAATTGGTTACACTTCCGCTACCGACTATACCAGCCAGTTACGATGATTACAAAGAAGGCGACGAGTCCTTCGATCCTTTTTATAGGGACGTACCTAAGATCAGGAATGCGAGGAGAGTCTATGAGCATCTCGGCGCTTATATTCTTAGCAAGACTCATTCGAGAGTTAAAAGATCCGTTGCAAAAAAACAGGATATCAAAGAAAATTACGAGGATTACGAAGATGAAGTCGAAGGGTCGCGAGATCCGGAGAAAAATATTTTCTATGACGATGATTCAGTGGACGATACCTTTTTCGATGACACTAAGGAAATCACGGATATTGGAAGCATTAAAAAGAACCTTAAGAAGTTCAAGGCTATTCTTCTTGGAGAACGTATCGATGATTCAAAGGAATCGCCTGAGACTGATTTTGCGATAAATCAATCAGAACCAATGGTAATGGGTAGTGAAGCGAAACCCAGCGAAATCCCTGATTCCGATGCGACTAGCCAAAATGATACGATGCATGCCGATCAAGAGGACATTCCGAACGAAGGAACTTCGAACGAAAAGAGAAATGAAAAGAGTTTGAAAAAAACAGACGTCAATTCTCAAAACGAAAAACAGGCCGAAAAATCTGTTCATGTTAGTAAAGAATCGGATGGCGAGGAACACGTCGAGATTAAAACGATGTTAAATAGTAAGGAATCGGACAGGGATGAGTATATTCACCCGAAATCTCTTGTTGACAGTTCCGATACCGTTCAATATAAATCAAGTTTGAATAGTAAAGAATCTGACGAGGAGGAATATGTCGAAACTAAATCAATTTTAAATAGCAATGAATCCGATGCTGTGGAAAAAATCGAAGATAAAGCAGCGAAAAAAGTTGAGAGTTCCGACAGCGTTGAATATAAATCAGCACTGAACACCAAGGAATCGGATGCTGAGGAGTACATAGAAGCCAAATCAGCTAAGAACAGCAAAGAGTCCGATGCCGAAGAATATGTTGAACCAAAAACAGAAAAGGACATAGAACCGACTACGGAGAATATAAAATCAACGACAGATATCAGAGAATCCGTTGCTGAAGAAGGTATTGAACCAAAGTCTTCTTTACAGAACAAAGAAACTAGTACAGAAAAAAGCAACGACTCCAAGTCGTCATCAAACAGCAAGGAATCTGATGCTGAGGAGCAGATCGAAGGAAAATCTGCTCTGAATAGTAAAGAATCCGATGCCGAAGAGTACATTGAACCCGAAGTGATTGGCGAAGATAAAAGATCTAATGCCAAGGAACACACTGAGACAAAATCCGTGCTCAACACTAAAGAATCAGATGCGGCGGAATACATAGAAACGAAATCTGTTCTTAATAGCAAGGAGTCAGATGCCGATGAGTACGTCGAACCGAAATCTGCAACTGACGCTGGGAAAATTGACTCAAAAATGAATGAGGAGGGTGCGTCTCCGTTTAGAGGCACAGACTCACTTGATGAATCAAAGACTAAGGAAACTCTTGAAGTGGATTCTGTCTCGAATGCTGAGCCACTTAATGCGACTAAAATACGTGAATCAAAATTCCACGAAAACTTGAATATGTCGGATAGCGCCGAACACGTTGTAGCCAAGTCCGCGATGAATACTAAAAACGTGAGCACAGAGAGCTACGCTGAATCAAAACCTGCCTTGACTACCAAGAACTCGGATGCTGAGGATAGCGAGATTAAATCAGCTGACGTTTCGGGATCTTCGAAGTTAATCGAGACTCTTGAGAATACTAACGACGGAGGGGATGAATCAAAGTCCGGTGTGAGATTGGCTGATTCTGAATTAAGAAAAAGTGGCGAACTTGAACCAAAGGAAGAATCCAATAAGAAAGAAGATACTCAAAGCGAAAAATCGAAAACCACGTCGATCATCAAAGAATCTCCCGTGGAACGAAAAGAAAAATCGAATTCTAAAAATGCTGAAGCGACAGCGCAAAACACAAAAAAGAATAAGGGTGCGGATGAACGTCCTTCCACGACCGAGCAACCGAGAACAGGCGTGCCACGTTTACGTCCGCCGAAATTAAGATTTCCATCTTTATTGATGTCCAATGCGGCTAAGAGAACCGAGAGTGCCAAAGACAATGGACGAAAATCAGAAAGAAATCATGCGAGGGCCAATGGACCCAAGAGCGTAAAGAGGCCTCCTGTGTCCTTGGAATCAGAGTCCGAGGAGCAGATTGATAGTCAAATATTCGAGGAACCAGAATCCAGGACGTCGAAGGAAGTCGATACAAGAGAAGTGGGTGCACTAGGTGGATCCAAGAATTCCAAGAACAATTTGAGCAACGGCGCCACTGGGAAAGAGGCCAAACGAGAACATCATTCGGAAAGCACTAAAGAGCCCGCGAAGGACTCAAACATCTTAGACTCAAAAAATCAGTCGATCGATGAAAAATCGAAGGAGGAATCGGTTGAAAAGGAAAAGATCACGGAGAAAGATATTTCCATCGAAGAAGATGTCCAGCCGTCCAATGAGGAAGACTACACGTCCGATGAGAACACGTCGAATGTCCAATCAGATTACGAAGGATCTCAGCAGTACTCCGATGAATATTCCGAAGAGAGATCGGTCGAATCTCCAAATAAGATTGACTCGGTCGAAAGTCGTAAAGGACCAAGGAGAGATGAAAGTTTGAAATTTGAGAAGGATGATTCTTCGTCCCGAGAAAAATCTTCACGGAGACAAGAGAAAAGTCAGAAGTTTGCGAAGAGCCAGGAAGAGTACGAGGAGCAGGAGGGGGAAGAGGAGGAGGAGTACACGTCGCAAGAATCTCTGCCGGAAAAATTGAGCGGCGAAAATGAATCTGCAGATGCAAGTGCGGGGTATCCTGAATCGAGGGAAGCGTCCTTCACCGAATCGCAAGAACTTGATTCCGAGTACGATTACAAAGGCTCTCAGAGTCGCGAGGACGCGACGACGTCGGCCGAATACTTTGAATCGGAGGAACCTTTGAATTCTCAAGAGCAAACTTCAAGTGCAGTTGAGGAATCATTGGAGGAGGATGCGCCAATATCAGCGACCGAGGCGGAAGACACCGAGGGTGTGCTCAAATTTACGGACGAGTTACCGAGAACCGAGAAGAAGGACGAGAACGCTGATAAAGTGAATACCACTTCTGATAAGGATATTGTACAGGACTACATTGATGATAACTACGAGCCAGCCCTTTACAAGGAGCAGAATAAAAAAATATCAACGTTGATGCACGATCGGAAGAGGACGGAGGATCAGGAAATGGGAGACGAGAATCGAGAAAAGTCAAAGGATTCAGATATTTCCGATAAATCGGACGAGGATGCTAAGAAACAGTTGGATGAAATTGAGGATCGATCGAAGGAAGATCAATCGAAAGAAATACTAGCATCCACATCTAGTACGACAACTACGACAACTACGACAACCACAACAACCACGACAACGACAGCGCGACCAACTCCTCCAAAATTATTTAAACCATTCATGGCAAGAAAAAATTACAATTATATTCCTCCAACGACAACAACAAATCCTGTCGTGATAAAACCCAGATTTGGTCTGTATAATCCCAAACCCGCAAAACCTATAAAAAGTTATAACGAAATCGCACCGAAACCGATTATACGAAAACATCCGCTGTTGGCGAGAAAAGCCGCAGCACTGAATAGCAACGCAGAAAAAAGTGACTTGGCTCAAAAGAGAATCGATGAGTTTGAAAATTCCTCGGAAATAATTTTCGTCTCGACGGAAGTAGTCGGCAGCGAAGAAAATGCTCTAGACGGCGTAAAATCTCAAGTCCTGGAATCGAACGAATCGAGAGAGCCCAACACTACCAGCGAGAAAGTGCCCTCCGAGGATGCATCCTTGCAAAGAAGCAAGGACGAGGTGAATCCTAGTGTAAGTGAAACAAATGTTCCTATTTCCTCGAACGAAAAGTCGCCTTCAGAATTTCAAATATTAACTAGCACTCCATATCCGCTGTCGAGAATCGCGACCATGGCGAATAGCCTAACTACTGCAAATCCTCTAGATGATACTTTACCTAGTGACGACGAGTCCACCACGCGAGTCAGTAAAGCTGATGATTCGAATGGTAGTACGGTTTCCGAAAATGTTCCAGAAAATACGTCGGTACTTTCGAAAGAGGCTATGACTCTCTCGTCGATAGCGGCTCAAGAGCCATCCACTACAAGCCTCCCCGAGTATAGTACTACAACTGCGTTCGCATATACAGCATCGCATGAGCGACCGGAAACGCACGACACGTATGAGAAATCTAAGACAGATAAACCTTCGGTAGAACCCGTAACAACTAAGAAGACCATCCAAAAACAGTCGCCTTTTAACTGTTTGGAAAGGGAAATGTATCGATTCTATGGCGACCCGAGGGACTGTCGATTATTTCACTATTGCTCGCCAGGATTCACATCGAGGCAAGTCCTCGACTTCCGGTTTGTCTGCGAGGAAGGCACTGTATTCGATGAAGCAAGTCAGAGCTGTCGACACGATCCTGAAGGTACGAAGTGCGTCAAAAGGATGTGGTAGAGATGAAATCCGATAGATGGCAGGAAGGCCTGGAAGGTCATTCAAGGACAATTGGGATATCCATACGCACATAAACGCATTGCTACTGTAATGAACTTCCGGTAAATTTTGCATCCGGCACGATTTCCGTCCCGACGATACGAATGTCCTGTACGTTGGCTTTGGTAATTGGTGAATCCTAGGACTTTAGTGTATTTATAATATGTAAGGCCCCGTTCGTGGGCGCGTACTCCTAAGTATTGCCATAACATTGTATACGTGTATATGCGACGTTTGGATTCACACTTATTAAAGTTAATGGGCCCGAGCAATGGCGGGCGAAATGTCCTGTCGTCAGGACGGGGATTCGAAGGACTTTCTACGATAATACGAGGATTGCGGATTTGCGGCGATGCTCTCTGGTACTAATGCATCCTAGAGGATTAGACGATATTGCCTGTACAGGTAGATTCTATTATTCTTTCGCTACGGTTATGAACAGATTGATTTCTTAAGAATGGCGTGGAGTAAGTACGAATGGATATTTACACGACCTACATGATTTTAAATATCTTTGGCTTTTGAAAACGTACTTGTCAAAGTAATTCCTAAAATATGGACGTGGAAGATACTACGGATTGAAGGGTGAAGATGGTGAGCATTGTTGAAGACAGTTGTATTTTTATATCTTTTATGCTTAATGAAATAGATATTGAATTTGAAATATTTTTTAAATAGTTTAAATAATCTGATGATTAAGATTTGCTTTAGTTCCTCAAACCCATGGCGGATTTTTATATTTGCGTGAAAATTTGCATGAAAAATAATAAGATAATAATAAAAAGGGATCGAATTACCAAGAAATTTACCCATATTCTGCATAATATCACTTCAATCTCATACATTTACTATGCCTGCATAATATTATTATACACTGCGAGTGATTCTGTCCGTTTGATAAGTATTATTTGCGATTCGAATATGCAATATTCGCACACTCTAGCTGTAAGCCGTTGAGAACCTTTCTACGCGTAATCGATAGGTGATCGATAGATTTTTAAGAAAAAAGGAAATCTGTTCTAACCATTTAGCGAATAGTATCTGCGAGTGTAAGATTTATCACTCATCTGCGACTCGTCGATTATGTATATACAACATTATTCAAATGTATTTTTGATATACGAGAGTATATCGGTATATTTTTTAAGAAACTGTACTATGTCAATATTCACGATGTATATTATGATGCAGTAAATATAAAGAGTATTCATTTACCTTCAGCCACACAGAAAGGCATTCCTTGTACTTCTTATAAGGTTTTCGATTGGCAGCATTTTCTTGCACCGAGGATAACGCGTAGCCTGGTACGTTGATAAATTTTCCTAGAGTAATCAAATGTGATTTGGTACAGAGTTGTACTTGCACGGGACTACACCTTAGACCCGGTGCAAAAAGATTCTACCAATCGAAAACGCCATTAATCTTCCACGAGAAGCTTTGGAAGTGCATTTTTCAAACAACTAGAACAGTTTAGGGGAAAAAATTGATTTTCATCGAATTAAATTGTTCGACTACCAGATGTCGCTGACTGCGAGGAAATTGTTATGTCCCTAAAGTAGAATTTAGTTCTCCGATGGCCGCTAGATGTCTCAGATTTTGGCGCGTGGTGGATTGTGCGCCGGGCAAGTTCCGTTACGTTGGACAGTCTGGAAGCCTGTGTGCCTCGCGTCTAAACGCGGTGAGGTTACGGTGACTCGGTGAGTGTGCTGTTTTATAAACATGAGGAGGTTACCTTTTTGAAATAATATGTGGGATCTAGGGAACCGGGGCGTTATCGTGTTGATAAGTGTGCTGAGTGGGTGTGTGCTCCTTTACAACCTCTGGGGACCGTTTGTCGCTCTCGCTACCGCTTTAATTCTGGTGACTTACGCGTGCTATTCTCTTCTCGTAAACGACAGCATACTCTCACCCCATGCGTTACTGGCGTTCGAGTACCTCATAGAAGTTGCCCGCGAACTCAACGAAAACTTCAAGAACGCTGCCCGACACATTTTGAAGAACTTGCGAGAATACTCCAAAAACATTAAAACTCTCTACCAAAGCCGAATCATTTCGAAAATGAGTAGACAACGAAGAAGCACGTATCAACTTAGTAATGACTCATCCTCTGAGCCCAAGAACTCCTCTAGGTTCAGCCTGGCTGGTCAACTCAGTCCTATTCCACGGATGAACTATCGTGACATGGACAATGGCATCGAGAATAACTTCTATGCGAATACTCACAGTCGTTCGTATGCTGAATCCTCAGCCAGTAAGCATACGTCTACTCCTTTAGTCTCATGGAAAAAAGACAGTCCAAGAAATGGAGGTGTTGGGTTCTTCACACCATCTCGGTCGCCCCGACGAAAAAATTTACCTACGCAGTCTCAAAATCATACTTTGTCCCGTGGTGAAGACACTGTCTTCAGCCCTGATGGCTCACCTTGGGGCACAAGTATTAGTCCCAAAATGGAACAAAATACTAATGCTGTAAGAACTGTCCAAACTGTTGCTGGACCTCTACTTGCTTCGACAAGATTCAATATTGATCCCAAGTAAGTGTTACCGCATCCCTGCTCTAATCTTGTGTAACGTATCGTATTAATTTTAAATGATCACTGTGTCTTATCGCTTATCTTATACAAAAGATTGATTAAGATTTAGATTTTCATATTGAAAATAGCTCTTAATTATTTTGCTACCTTTCCATATACATAATTATTTGTAGTATATAATATTAATACATGTCTTTCTTTTGTTATTGAAACAGAATTTATTCAGATGTAACATCACCAGGATTGAGTACTCGGTTGACCAAGTATGCTATGGAAGCTAACAGTAAATTGACTCATCAATCCCAGTATGGGCCAGGCCAGTTTCCAAAGGTCAATCTCAGTGCAAGTCCAGTACCTCTGATAAATACAAAATCTCCAAAACTTAAGACACCAGTCACAGTACGAATTGCACCACCCGATGCAACCAAGTATTCGCCTCCTGAACGTCAGAAAATTCTAACTGACGCTTATCGCGTCGAAAGCAAGCCTTCGCCAAGTGTCGTTCAGGTTCTTCGAGAAATATCCTTAAAAAGACATGCGTCAAGGGAAGACATTTCAGATCTGATAAAGAAACAACGAACGGAAGGTGTATTCAATGATGATCTAGAAAATTTGGAAGAATTAACACAAAAGAGAACGAGAGATGATTCCTCAAAATCAGAGGATGATGTGTCACTGCAGAACAAATCCTTGAGACCATCAAAACGGACAAAAACACCATCTTGCTACGATGTCTTGAATTCTTTAAGCTCCAGCCTTCATACTTCTTCAGGGGTTAAAAGAAAAGCTAGTAAGTATTGTAGGATGTAACACTTTCAGTACAAATACCATGATATCGCCTTTTGATTGATTCCACAGTTCATTCCGATGTGCATAACATTAACATAATATGTTCTGTTTCCATTACAGCGGATATCTCACGAAGTGGAACACCAGATTTTGAAAAGCATTTTAAACCGTCGGAGAGTGTTCAAAAAAGCATTGTGCCAGCATTGCCACAAACTCAAACTAGTACCGCAAAATTACAAAACCGTATTTACACTCACAAATATTTACAAAGTACAGATGTACTTAATTCACATAAAAATTTGGAAGAACAGCAGGCAACAAAAGGAATTTTAAAAGACTCCTGTGGCAGAGACATCACGCCCAACCAAAGCCTACAAACTGTTGCCCAAATTCATTCAGGTACATGGAACGTAGAGAAAGCAGAGTCGATTACGAGGAAGAACGCGGAACAAGTGAACAAATCCGTGAATCTGACGGATAAACTGTTCATGAGGCCTGAACCGGAGAAGAATGAGAAATTGAAAAGCTTGATACAAGAAGAAGGACGCATCAAAGCAAAGTTCACCAGTGAAGATGCGGAAGAAATAAAAAAGGAGGATATTGTCAACATGAGGCAAACCAGTATGCGCGCCAGACTGCAAAGTATGTTCGACGCGATATCTGGAAAAGGTAAATATATTTTTATTTCTGTAATCTAATCTTAATGGAGAATCATCCAATTTATAATCTTTTCTTTCATCACTTATTAACATTCCGTTACAGCTGCCAACAAAATTAATCCAGACGTCGTTATACAAGCCGAAGAGATCAATACTACAACTACAGCGGTCGCTACATCTGCACTTGCAACTACACCTACATCTGCACATGCACCACCACCTGCAGCCTTGGCTTCTCTCAATTCTTTAACATCTACCACAAACGTCAACACATCTCCTATTGCAACCTCAGCCATCGCGCCTGCGATATTAAAATCCCAGCCGAAATCTGTTAAGCATGTTACGTTCAGCTTACCCAGCACAGAATTCTCCCAAGGATCTGGTAACGGTCCAACGATTGTGGCGACATCAGCATCCATGGTTGAAAAGCCTCCTACGAAATCTGAAGAATCGAAATTGCAAATGAATCCAGCTGCAGCGGCACCAATTCATACCACAAGCAGTGCCATTTTGAATTTCACTGCGACCAGTTCCAACACCACTGCGCCACCTTTTAATTTTAACGCAACTTCCTCGAGCACCACGCCTGTCTCAACAAACGCCGCATTGAAGTTTGGCACTTCAAGTGCAACCCACGCTGATTCTCTAGCATCAACTGCAATATCATCAGCTGCAGTATCATCCAGTGTTTTTGGAACTTCGAATATCACACCAAGTCCTACAGTCATTCCTTCAAGCTCTGTATCGACTACGGTAAACAGCAAGGAAACGTCAACCGCTGGAAATACTATTCAACCATCAACAGTGACGAGTACCTCACAAGCTACATCGATGTTTGATTATGGTACAAAGACCATGTCTGATATAATTAAGACGAATTCACAACAGAAAACACCAATTTCAAGTAACATGATTCTCTTTGGAGGAACGTCTAACGCTGGATCGAGCGTTCCATCCTTTGGAAGTACTGCTACGAGTACGCAGAATTCTTCAGCATTTGGAAGCAATAATACCACTACACAGAGTGCATCTGCTTTTGGAACTGCTTCCTCGAATGCACAGAATGCTCTCCCTTTTGAAAATACCTTTACAAATCCATTGAGTACTCCAGCGTTCGGAAATACTTCCATTGCACAGAGTGTTCCCATGTGTAAAAGTACTACCGCAAACACACAGAATGCTTCGACATTTGGAAATACGAGCATCACATCGAGTTTTGCATTTCCCTCCAGTAGCACTACGTCGACAAGTGCTATTCCAAGTTTTGGAAACACAGCGAACACGACTTCCTCTGGTTTTGGGAACACAGTGAATACGACTTCCTCTGGTTTTGGAAACACAGCGAACACGACTTCCTCTGGTTTTGGAATCACAACCACAACTTCGTCCTTTACCTTCGGGCAACCATCCACAACATCGGCAACTAAGCCTGGATTCTCGTTCGGTACTGGTGCCATAAGTACAGCAGCTACGAGTTCAAGTACTTCCGCGATATTTGGAGCTGCAACAACTAACGCGGCTCCAGCATTTGGAATGCCCTCAACGACGAGTTCTCCATCTTTTGGTACAACAGCTGCAACGCCAGTATTTGGAAGTGCTACCAGCTCTTCTCTCTTCGGCACGGGTAATGCTCAGCCAGCATTTGCCAGTACATCCAGCGCATTTAGTACACCAAAAACAACAGCTCTACCGGCTTTCGGATCAACCACAAGTGCACCTGCATTTGGAACTGCCGCGACCACTGCGCCCAGTCTGTTTAGTGTTGGCAATACCAATTCGAATGCCACAACCACACCAGCACCGAGCTTCAGCAGTAGTACCAGCATTTTTGGACAAGCCAAGTCACCACCAGCATTCGGTGCTGCTACTCCTGTTTTTGGAAATACTACGAGTCCTCTATTTAATACACAGGCAACTACTAATTCTGCCTTTGGAACAACCAATTCAACTACCGCAACAGTTCCACCGACTTTTGGTACAACTAATTCAGCAGCACCAGCTTTTGGTCTACAGAGTCCAGGAACATCCGCTTTGGGAAGCCAAACGTCTACGACGCTAGCATTCGGTTCCACGAACTCCGTTTTTGGAACTTCAACAGCAACACCTCCTGCGTTTGGAACAAATATCAATACCACTGCTGCGTTTGGTCCAACAACAAGCACTGCCTTTGGAGCTCAAAATACAACCAGTCCAGTTTTTGGCGCGACGAACAATAACGCGCCAGGTTTTGGAGGAAGTGTTGCGTCACCGTTTGGTAGTCAAACTACAACATCGGCCTTTGGAAATTCAACTTCAGCAACTCCAGCATTTGGAGCTGCTGCGAATACCAACACCTCCAGTGGCGCATTCAGCTTTGGGGGAAATCAGAATCCACTACAACAAAATTCATCGTTTTCCTTTGGTGGAGCAAGTACCACGAGTAATAGTGCCAGTGGTTCTGCACCTTTCCAGTTTGGAGCAACAACCGCTAAGCCTGGTAAGTTCAGTTATTAGATTATGAATAGTATTATTATCGTTAAGTCTCTCTTTTATACTTTTACCTGTTAATTCTTCCTATTTAATTCTTCCTATAGCTGGATTCAATTTCAACTCGCCATCATCCACACCTGGGACCAACTTCGACGCGTCGGCAACTCCATCTTTCAATGCACCAACTCCTGGTGCTAATGCGTTTAGTACTCCCAACACTGGAGGAATGTTCAACATTGGAGCTGGTTCCACTGCACCGAGATCAAGAAGTAGTCGACAAAGGAGACAGAGATGATGGAGAATGTAAATTTTATTTTTGGTTATTCATACAGCGCTACGTATTGGGAGAAATGGTGTTTCCTTTTCTTCTTTTCCAAAATGCGATTCAAGGCCGATCGATGAACTCGCGAATATGGATTCCATGCGTTGTTTTAATATCGATGACAGCAATCTGAGTGAGCTGCCTGCTTTTGTAAAAATGATGAGTATGGTGACTAGAAATGAGATATTGATAATTATTCGTTATAAAACTAGTGATACCGATATGTGTGCAGTCATGAAGATTTTCTTCGGGTGATAGTGCGAAGCACCATCCGGTTTCCTTACCTCCTTTCGTATTTTTCATTTTTCACGTGTAGCATGTCTTTTAAAGATTCTCTTACGATTTGTATGAATTCACGCTATACTGAACCAATCGATTGACTTTTTATCGTTGCGAAAGGGTGGCATTTGCCGAATGGCTTTTGAAATCATTTTGTTCCACGCTAAATGAAAAAAAATCGAATTCCAGGCGAATAAGCAATATTCATAGACGGATATGATGTTCGTCAAGGATACCAAATCGCAAATATGTGGATCGGCATTATTCATCATGATCGTGTCAAAGGGTCACAGTGTCTTATGCAACTGAATCTTTTCTAAACATCCACCATCTTTTTTCTTATCGTTTTATAATATTTTTCTCAGTTTCATAAAATCAACCTTGCGGATCTGTAGCAATGTATCATATTTCACTGTAAAAGCCTCATGAATTTTGATAAACGGAGCTTAAGTACCTTTGTATAAAAATTAACTGTAGTGTTAGTGCAAGTACACGGGTTGCAGAAAGCAGAAAAAAGTTTTCAGTTTCAATTGTGTTTTATATTTGAGTAAAGGAACCTCCTCCTATTCTATCCTTTCCTTCTCCATCCATCTTGCTATTGCGCTTATTAAATCCCCAAAGAATATCTGGGACTTTAACGTCTAATAAAACTTATTTTCAAATGGACAAAATTTCGTTAATTTTCTCTACACCGTCAGGTTATTTACACTTCCAGTAACTAGATGGATATTATACATATTGAAGACAATTACAAGATTTTGTATCCCAACGCACGAGTTAAGAAGACGTTGCGATTTCCTGCCAATATCAATGAGACTCTTGGTACCATGTAAAAAAATATACATATTTCAAAGAAAAATAGAGTTTCGATTAATAACAGACGGCTAAAAATCATGAATTTTTAAACAGCGGAATTATAAGTTAACGCATAGGTATAAAAAATCGCAACTGTATAATTCGATCCTATTCGTCTAGTGACTGTATAATTTATATCATAGTGTATCAGTGATACGACATCCACGAAAACGGTAGGATCTGCAATTCGAATATAATATTATACTAGTATAGCGTTAGGATACTATACGATTAATAAATAAATTCAAGTTCATTTGTATTGAGTATGTATAACTAAGAATTCAGAGTTTTAACATTTTGTAATAAGGTGTTTAGTAATATATTATTACAAACATATTATAAGGAAGAGTAATAAACCATATTCTCATATTATACAACCTCCTGGAAATGTACACGTACATATAGCATTATCTGTGTTTGCGGATATTTTCATTTGTCGTGCACCCTATATATATGAACTCAATAGTTTCTATTGGTAGCAAACATATGCATATTTTTAACTGCTCGTTTATGCTCTCACCATCAACATGAGATCATAATGTGCACGGACTTCGTGACTTAACGAACCCATTGTATTAGACGTTCCTTTCTGGCTTCGTTACGTTAGATGTTCTTCATCAGATTATTGATTTTATTAGTCTGAACAAGGTGCGGACGTGTAAAGAATATTTACGAGAATTTTACAGTATATATTTGTCTGACTACTTACTCTTGGACAAGATTCGGCGAAAGTAGTGGCCTTGCGTCTTCATTTTTATAGAGGAAAAAATGAGTTGTTGGTAGAATCAGGGACTTACTGCACTTGAGATACTTTCAAATAGATCCTCGTGTAGTTTTTAAAATGGACAAATATGTGAGTTTCTTTCGAACTATATAAACACACGACTGCGTAAAGTTCCACTTTAAAGTAAATTACAGAAATTTAAAAAAATGAGAATACTTCATTTTAAACTCGTTTTGTTTACTTGAGCTTCTCAGTTTTTACGATACGAGTAATATTTCTTTAATATGTTTTTTAAAAACAAGTATAAAAATCTACAAATATGAATCTTTTTGGACTAGACTTCCTTTGTCATGTATTTATAAAAATTGCAGTAATTCTTATCGCCCAAGTACTATACGCTTGACTAGCAATGAATCCTGTCTTATTTTTTTTTAATAGCGTCTTATGAAAAACCTATTAATGTATATAAATTTCGGTAATTCGTATGACAATACAGAGGTAAGTTCTAGCGAGATTGCGCGAATGCGTCGTCGAGTTTCGTGGACGCGTGATATTAGTCACGATTCTTGAGGTTAAGTCTAGGCATGAGAAAAAACCCATTATTCAGAAGCATAATGATACAACGATTATTTCGAGATTCCAAGAACCTCGAGATACATGATTTGTATAATATGTTTATGAATAGTGGAAGCTATTATGAAGGATCGCGGTTTCTCAAAATGCTGGCCGATACTAGGACGAGCCGGCGCCACTCGGCTCCTTCGTCGTCATCAGTCGTTGTCGGCTGTTGTCGGCCGGCTCGTAGAAACGAGCAGGTAGCGTGTGCCGCGGGCCGATACTCGTAGAGACTCTCTCGACGATTGGCCCAATGGAGGCTGTGGTGCGTACGACAGCCAATAGGAACGCTCGTTACACGGGAACAATGTTTGTCCGGTCGCTTGGAGCTGCAGCCATGTTGGGAACATTAGAAGGGAACCAACAGTACAACCAGAAGGACGGGAACATCTAGGTTCGGCAGCGGCGTGTCTAACACCTAACACCACCACCATGGCTGACCCGGAAAAACAGCCCGAACAACCCAAGGCTGTCCAGCAAAAGCTGGTCATCGGTAAGTTACTTTTATTCGTACAGAGCGACAGCAATTTCCTTCAATCTCACAAGAAAAATTTAGAAATTCTTGCGGACTCGCGCTTCAGAGCAATGGCGCCCGCGCCCAGCAGACGTATTGCCATGTGGCCGGCGTGCCGGGATCGTGAAAAAATTTAATAAATGCCGAAGTTTTTCGACTAGCTCTGGCTGAAGCCTCCCGAGGATTGCGGCTTGGGTCGCGTCTTTTCTATGAGAAATTTTAATCGGATAATGAGACTGATTCTTTAATAGGGAAACTAGCATTCTCCGACCGCTTTTCAAGCCCGCGCTTTGAAATCGATTTTCTCGGAAGTTCGTTGGGAAGCCAGTTGCGTCCGGGGACACGATTCTTTATCCGGGATATCATTCCATTGTAATTATTCGTTATAATTAATAGTCTAGTTTTTCCGTCTTTTATAACTACTTTTAACGATTCTATTCTCTGAGCGCTTATGCCAAGGCGCGCTGAACCTTCGAGAAGTGACTCATAGAGTTTAGCGCGTCTTAAATTCATGGCACGAGCCTCCGTGCTGTCTCTTCTACTTCAAACATCTTGCGCGATGCTCTCATAACCTTACATTTCACATTTCCTCCTTTCATGCTTTATTCTTTTCCTGTGTCGTTTCTACGTCTATCTTTGCATCTTAACGTGCTTGAATACATTTTTATTAATTCTAAATAATAAGTTAATAGCGTTAGTACAACATTTTCATGTCGGTTATTTGAAGGCTCTACCATCCGAAAATGTCTGCTCCATTCAGAAAGCTATTTCGGAACAGCGCTTGTGTCGGCTCCTAATTTTGAATTCTAATGAATAATTTCCTGTGGAGCCTCCTAATGTTGCCACTCGATTACATGCTCGCACATTTCACTGAAAATTTTCATTCTTATCGTATATCATTTACGCTTCGCTATTTTTCGAAACAATTGATTCTAGCGATTTTCCGCTTTGTGTGCTTGTTTACTATCTAGAGGTCAATTTTCATTAGCAATACTCTGCAGAAATATGAATATTTAAGGGGGTGACTATTCAGGTATTTGTTTGGTTCAATGGCTGTCGGTTGAAATTCGCGTACTTTTCAGATATGTAAATTTTAATTTCCTTAAATTCGCTTGATAATAAACTATCGTTACACACTCAATTGTTAGTCGCTTAATATATTCACGTAATATGTCCACGTTCGAGTAATAATAATTATTAATTGAATATACGTTCACCAGAGCAAAACGGTTCCGCTCGGATCAACATCAAGGCCTCATCTGTTGAATGTAACAGTCGATACTTAATGCCTTTTCTTATTTTTATTTCTTATCGCGATTAAATTGTCGAATTTACTTAGCGATGCATTGCACTAAAATAATTTTTCATTAATCGGTCAATGTTATACAATGAGAAATATCTATCGATGGAATCAAAATTCGTAACCTAACATAACAATTGTAGTGAATTTTTCAAAATGTCTGCCTCATGTACTCGCTGCCCACGTGATATTCTTTTTGAACAACCCAAGTCAGCAGCAATCTATAATATCCTGGAGAGAGTGAAGTTACGCGTCTCCTCGAAAGTAAAAGTGACTACTATTGAACTAACGATAACGAATTAAAAACATTTTATCCTGCAACCCGAGTTTCGAGTGTTACTTCTTCTCGTTATCTCGAGAATATTTAGCGAATAATAATCGCCTACGCTTAAAAAAAAATCAAATGCTCGACCGAGAGAAAATTCATTGGCGCTACTGCACTGATATCCTATATCACTTGATATATTTCAACGACTTCGGATAAATGAAGTTTGTCGGCTGGTTATTGGCATCCGCTTTCATTTACACTACACATGATCGATTTAACAGTGGATTTAGCGACCAACTCTACCGACAGTTTCACTTGCAGGGGCGTATTTATGCCGCTAGTACCCTCACGCTTCCTAGACGCATTTACAATATACTTTGAGGTATCTATGACTACACAGATGTGCAGCATGTAAACTTGCCTGGAAATTATGTCCAATGTTAAACTGCCTTTGAAATTTTCAATATAATCATCGGCTCTCCGATGTAAGCATAACCGTTAACCAAATTTTGGCAAAAGAAAGCTATTTTGGATGATCGTACAAGTTGACTTTACTGTTGTGTCGAGATTGGGGTCGAAGACAAATATTATTTGTATTACGGTCCTTCAAAACCTACTGTCAGGTTTACCGCGTTTATATTTCGAATTATAATTCAATTCAATTTAAGGGAACCGGTAGAAATGAAAATTTATCTGAACCCATCACTGTTTCCAAGTAATCGATAAATATATGCGTGTATAACTTTCGTACAAAAACACTTCTCCTGCAGAGAAATATAAATTTATCGTATAAACAAAATCACGATTGTATACTTTTTATAGATTGTATTACGATACACTGTATGTACTGTACCGATAGTTAGTCTGTCAACGCGTGTGTTTGTTTATCATTAGTATTATATGGTGCGGACTAAACACACGAGGGTAATATTAATGCATCTTCTTCTATATAGTTGATTCGAATTTCCAAACAAAAGTCAGTTAATCGATTAAGATAAGAATTTGAAAAACTTCTATATATCTCATAAGAAGCACGAGTCTCTTTACTATTGACAAACATACTGGTAGTTTGAGGTTGCACTTTCGAATTGTTAATATCCCTCGAATAATATCGACTCGAGTGTGTCAAATAAATAAGATGCAATGTTGGCGCAACGAGCCGCAACGAGAGCTGTTCAGGAGGAACTATCTAACTTGGAATTTCTCGTTTGTTACAGCTGTCAAAGTGACCGGGACTGTGAAGTGGTTCAACGTGAAGAGTGGCTACGGATTCATCAACAGGTCAGTCCTAACACTCGTTCTTCAATTATCAATGATTTTGTCTATATTTGTCTAGTAATTCTATTAACCGTTATACCGCAGCATCGCGGCACAGCGTGTCCTTAGTATCCTTGCGCAAAATGCTCTCGCGAAACAGCAACTTGTCCCGCCAGTATTCGAGGCGTAACGCAATTAACATCGAAGAGCTCGTGAGTAATTTTAGTCCTCGTGAGACAATGTGCCTGATGTGGACGCGCGCCGTTAACGCGTTACTCGCGACGCGTTAGGCGCGGCCAAGGATTTTTTTCCGCGTGCATCTAAATGACGCTTAATTGAACGAGAAGAATAAATAATTAAAAGAAGGAACGCTTTATACGAGATACAACACTCTTCCTATATATTCGGGATGCGTAGAATATAATGCCATCCGGAAGTGCTTGTAGAATTTCCGGTGTGTTATAATCCATGGAGAGCTGCGTTGTAACGACTTGTCGTAATGCCGATTAAATTTATAAAAGGGTTAAGCTTCTTCGAGTTATTTGGAAATAGGAAGCAGCTGTCTTAGGAGTCGCCGTTATCCTCGTCCCCGAGGCATCCGTAGAATCCGGTGATCCGTTCTGGGTCAGTTGCATCTAACGAATGTTATGCTCTAATACTGGCTGTAGGCGTGGGTTCGCTTTCTTACCGTGTATAAGGACGTGTCCTAAGTATGTTCGTGGGCAAGTATGTACTTCCTATGGGCATTCGTTCTTTCTGTAGGTTGTGCACGTGTCCCTGGCTCTAGATATAATGGAGCAGCCACGCTATTTCTAGGTCTCTATTTATTTGGCGACACGCCAAAAATTTGCCGGTGGAACCGATGCGATATTATCTACTTCGAAGTTACGTGGCGTAGCTACGAGGAAGGATTATTTCAAATGGAAGCGCGACTTTTGTCTAATTGATGCTCGTTACGATTTGCCGTAAAAAGTAAACTAACAATTATTTCAGTGGATTCGTATATCCTTGTTCATGTATAACGCAATGCCAGAAAGTGCATGACAATCTTATAAAGTCATGAATAATGATTGCTTTTTATCTCTTAAGAAATATTTGGCTTTGATAAGACAAAATTATATACTTCAAAAATAATTGTCCACAATAATTATAGAAGAGTGATTGAGAAGCTGCAACAGTAGCGGACAGACAAATGCACAGGGTAATGCTGAAAGAAGCTGCATCAACCTCGTGAGCATTGTGGCTATGATAGGTCGTTTCCAGTATTAAATTTACTAAGAGAATTAGCGTTTCTCAAAATAGGCCCATTTACATGATTTCTATGACATTAACTAATTTCATAAACAAGCATATTTCTGGAGTCTCTCGTCCACGCGGTATTATATCTCATATAAATAACTCAGAAAATCTGACCGTGGTTGTGGATCGATAGGGTTCATTCAACTGATGACAAATTCGCCAAGTTACTTCGAGCTGGGTTTATGCTTGGGCAGCGAACTGCAACGAACTCTAAACCGTTCTCAGTTGTTACTCGCGGAAATGCAACAACAGGTAGAGATTTCCAAGAAGATCGTTGCATTCTTTCGTTATTTTTTTTTTAAACCATTCTCAGAGAAGCAATAAATCGTTGATACCACCAGGAAAAGATGGCTGCATCCGAGAAAAATATCACTTTTGAGACTTTATCGGAGTCTCGCGTCTACAGTAGTGCCTCTTTGTAAGAGTGGAAAAGAAAGATAAATATCAGGAATGCCGATAGTAAATATTTATATGGATATATTGTCGAGTGACGGGCGATATACTACCCCAGGAATCGAAGGAATGATGGAGGCTCCTAATAAAGACTTTCCGTTCTCGCAGGTGTCCGACTCGTCACGCGGCCGAGGAAACCTTAGTTTCTAACGCATACGACAGAAAGAGAAGCCAGTTCTGAGCGCACCCTGTAATTAGGTACAGCGACGATTAACGCCTTGCACAACAGTCACCTGAGTCTCCTCCAATCCGTGAAGTCACGTGAAAAAAAGTAGAACTGCTTGTCGTTTTTGGATTAACTTCAATTCTCTCAATTACTTCTGTTATGCATCTTCTCAGAAAGTTGAGACGTACCGCTAGAAGCAACGCTGCTGCGGGAAGAGATGATAGTTCCTGTACAGATTTTAAAATTAATCAGGATAGATCATGCTTGGAACAAATGAATTGAGGGATTTTCAAAGAATTTAACTTTCCTCAAAATTTTGTAGCAGAAAAATATATTTTTTGGCCAAAAGTGAGAACGCAAAACACGATATGGAGAGATCATATAAGAGCATTATATATATCATAAAATTACGTGAATAAGTAAAAGTAGAGGCTAGTTAGACGCGGCTGCTTGTGGGAGGAGGAGGAGGAGAAGGGTGAGAGGGAGGGAACGTATTCTCTACGCTAGGAGGACGCGTTAGGTCGACGACCTTTCAACTCCGTGCTTTGCTCCGCAGCTTCATAGGGTCCGTTCGCCCGTATATGTGTGTATATAAATATATATATATATGGCTCTCTGTTGCAGTATTCGCATCTCTCTCTCTCTATAGAGTCATGAGAACGAATGGTCGGGGAGTGGCTAGGGAGAACGAGAGGGGGTGGAGGGCAGTTGAATATGTATCGGGGTAGAAACTATGGGGGGTTAGGGACAAGCGTGTATATACGCGTGCACACGTATATACTTATCTATCGATTCTTCTAGCTTCAAGGGATGAACCCCCCCCGTTGCTTTCGTACGGTTCGAAAGTAATCGGGCTCGTTGCAGTTCCGCTGTATTTATGTTGCCTCCGTGCCATCTTTATTCTCAAGATCCTCGAGAAAACTCTTAAAACTTTCATTCCTCTATACGAATTGATAATATTGTACATGGAAATTTAACGAATTTTATTTTATTCTTCTGTTTTAGGAATGACACCAAGGAGGATGTGTTTGTCCATCAGGTAAGCTAAATTGTTTTATTATATTGATAACATGATTAAGGTTTTATCAAGCAATTGTACGAGTGAATCTTGTTTGTTTACAAAGCTACTTAGAAGTTTTTTCAAGTTTGGTTATAGTATTGTATATAATATGACGCTCTGTTCGCTAAATTATTCGTATTGTCTTTCAACAGTCGGCCATTGTGAAGAACAATCCGAAGAAGGCCGTGCGAAGTGTTGGCGACGGAGAGGTCGTCGAGTTTGACGTGGTAATTGGCGAAAAAGGAAATGAAGCTGCCAATGTAACGGGACCCGATGGCGAAGCGGTTAAGGGTTCGCCCTATGCAGCTGACAAACGTCGCGGCTATCGCCAATGGTTCTACCCAAGACGTGGTAATGCACGACCCCAGCGTAGACCCCGCGAAGGTCAGGAAGGTTACGAGTCTGGTTAGTACAAGTGTAATAATTATTATGCTTATCTTCATCGTTTTAAACGATACAATAACAAGCTGAAGATACATTTTGCATACAACAAATAAAGAAAATTGTTAACGTTTCCAGGCGAGGGTAAACCTGGCGAGGACGCGAGTGCCGGCGAAGGCGGTGGCCAGCAGCGACGCTACAGGCCGAAACGTCACTATGACGGATACTATCGAGGATCCCGTCGATCGGGTCCGACCCCTCAGCAGGGTGAAAATGGTGGCGAGGGTGGAGAACAGGGCGTCGAGGGTACTGGCGAGGGAGGTGCTCCCCGTGGAGGCCGTGGACGTGGTGGACCACCTCGTCGCTTTTTCCGTCGCAACTTCCGTGGAGGAAGGGGCGGTGGACCTCCCAGGCGTCCCCGCAGTCAGGATGGCCAGGTAAATTCAAAGCGTCATTAATTTCACCATTTTCCAATTATTTTTTGTTATGATTCTCCGTCTGTTCGAAGAATAAACTTCACGACAGTGAACAGTCAATACATTATCGCTAGGAAGCAAAAGATAACATTGAGAAACGATTAGCAGTATAATAAATTCAGTCTATAAAATATTTGAGTTTGCACAGTGGTCCGTGGATGTATAAAAGTAAAAGTTAAAGCACGTAAAGCAGCATTTGTCACTAGATTATTACTTCCAATTTTGTATGACAAAAAGTCAGAGCAGGAAAAGTATTATTCTTAGCGAATTCAGCACGCTTTTTCGTACTTTTATATTTTCTTGAGATCACAACTAGTTACCGCAAACGCCTGGGTGTACACGGAAGTATTTATATTCCTCATAAAGGCAGAGTATGGTCTCACATAAAAGTGTGGCTGCAGTTTATGGACAGTCGAGAATACATTGTTTTCTGCGGTTAATACGTAAAAACATTTGCTAGGTAGTTTTATTCGTATAGAAATATTAGTACATAAAGGGACGAGTACGAATTGCTCATTGAAATAATAATTGTACTCGTGCATTGGTGGTGGTGGTGCATGTTCATTCTTAATATGCTCTCTGCACACCGTAGCATGTTGTTACGCCATTGTGACAGGCTAATAACATTATACGGTGTCAAACGGTAAGGATAGACGTATATAGCTGATTCCCACAATACTTCTCTAGATATTGAATCGCGTGTTACTTTCTCTTGTTATGATTAATTTATTGAGAATCTCTTTTATCTATTTTGTTTCTGTAGTAACGTAATATTTTGATAAGAACGCATTAAGAATTCTATCAACATTTATCGATAGCACTCGCGACAATTGACAATGTTGTATCTTTCTAAAAGCAAACAGTAAAATGTGTATGACGTATCGACAAGTCCGAATAGCAATCTGAATTGTCAGGTGAGTGAGGAGGAAGAGGGTGCCGGTGAAGGAGGTCAGGTCGGTGCACAGAGACCTCAACGACTTCGGTACAGACGTCGCGTACCCCGACAAGCCCGTCCCAGTAACCTACAATCCGCCAATAAAGAAAATCTGCAGCCCGCCATTACAAACAAACGCGAGCCTCCTCAAGCACAAGTTTCCAAGTCCCTTACCGAGTCCATTGATAAGGTCGTCAAGGTACTAATAACAGGATCATCGGAATAATCCCACATCTTCGCTATTAGATTTAATCGCCTGTCCAAGTAACGTTTCATTGAGGATATTTTTCACTAGTAGCTTGTTTTTCTACCGTGACAATATTGGAGATCGCAAAGAAGAACCTGTCACCACAGGATCTTCCGTGAAAAGCATTTCATTCGATGGTAGCCATACGATGCAACCTTTCCTCCGTAAAGTATTTCTTGCTCTTGGATTATTATTGCAGCCGTGACTATCTCCGAGATTTATCCATATAAATTCTATACCACGCAATTGGACTTTTAGAATTTACTTGCAAGTCTTTTTTGTTGTTTCGTATGTGCTCGTTTTCTGTGGTCCGAGCAACTATCACACTTTCATGTAAATAACACTTCCTGCGAGCCTGGCTGTCGGCGTAGTGCTAGGTGATATAATTTTAAATAAGAGGGACAGAAACCATGGAGCACTTTGCGGACTAACGTTGGACCTCGCGAGTCCTGCCGAAGAATCTTCAACTTTATCTTAGCGTAGCGCTTGGCACCGAGACTATTGCACGAATTTTTTTTGTACTCTTTTCAGCCGGAGCAGAAGTCGGATGCACCTAAAGATAAGGATGCACCTGCCGCTGCCCCTGCTCCACAGGTAATTCCTTTCTATTTTTTTTTCTTTTGCTTAGTTTCTTCCCTTCCTCTCTTACAGGAGTTCGTGTGCGTGTACCGTATTACTAATGTAAGGCGCTTCGCTTGCTGGCTACTATTCAACAGGGATCTCGAATTTTTTAAACTTTTTTTATAATAATATTTTAGTATTATCTACTCTATTTAGACTTGTAAAAGTATCGATAAAAGATGCTCGCTTACATATTGTCCTATCTTCCAGACGATACTTGTGTAGTAACGAAAAAGGGTTATGCTTTTTTTTCAATCTAATTATCTCTCTATACATGGAACCTATTTGTTTGAAGCTGCATTTTGGTTGCTTTTTAATGGGTGAAACGAATGACGTGGTGGTTGGGAAATTCAAAAATTTTACAAGCTATCTCTGCAGATGTAACTCTCTAATACATATTTGACTATTATTTTTCAGGAGAGCCAACCGGTGCAGAACACCACTACCGAGAGCACTGCTTAACAAGAATATACGCCACTACTAAACACTCTTATAACACCAACACCCGTTATACACTGAAAAGCAGCGACAGCAGCAAGCAACAGCATATTAAAACAATTGTTAAAAAATCAAAAAAAAAATCTACAAGAAAAGAAAAACAGCCAACAAACACTACTCCACGCTCCCCACGAAAAGCAAATATTAAGTATAACAAACACCCAAGCATTAGATGAGCGCCAAGTGCAGTTTGGCGAACGCTATATCTCAAAGTTAACAAGACAAGATTTTGGAGAAGGAGGCCAAAAAATCCTTGCGAACAGTTACTTTCATTTTGTATTCTACCTAACCACCAAACTTTTGTGTCAAGGCTCAACCAAGGTTCGTCAAACTTAGGTCAAGCATATTTCGTGGTGTGGATTACAATTGCGGTGGTACAACTTATTTTTCCAGTAAACAAAATTTAGCGTGGAAGGCGAACAGTAATGTGATTAAGTCTGTGAACGCACAGAGAAAAATCAATTATATAATTTACTAGCCGAGAAACGGGTTTTCATACAAAAAGTAATAAATCGCGTCTGGGACGCAGCACGCGTAACGCGCATTGAATGACAATTATTAGATTGACTGGACGTCGAGAGAAAATATTCAAAATTTGAAGAAATTAAGATTCGTATAAAATTGAACACTGAGAATAGCCGAGACGATACTAAACTGTTTTATAATTGATGAATGCATAGGCGAGAGCGTTTACTAACACAATCGGCGAAATTGCAAAAGAACTATTCAAAGAAGATAATTTTTGTTCTTGTTTTTCGAATTCCTTGTTTCAAGCGTTTTCTTAACTTTTTTTTTCCAACAAAGAACGTATTGAACGTAAGTTCCGTATACGATACTTTAGTTTGATAAGATTCTACTAATCTCCTTTTCGATTCTTCTCGTGACAGTTCAAGCGGAACAATCGGAAATTACCATAATCAGCAAACACTGTGATTTTCAATTTTGCTCGATCAAGTCACTCTGATATCAGGGATGTACTAAGAAGTTTTATATCCAACATGATTAATTTCTATGTTCCAATGGAAAGTCCGAATAGATCGAAACAGTGAGAGAGGAGAGAGAGAGAGAAATGAGAGAGAGAGAGAGATAAAGACGAGAATACCGATACAACACTCACTAGCTGACTTTTTTTGTTGCGAACGTAATCTTTATTGTGATGATTTGTTGTATACGATTGAACTTGATCACGTTTTTACGATTGATTATTACCAATAATATTGTTAACCCCTGGTGGGTCGTATTTGACAAATGTGTACTAATTATTCAATCTAGACTTACCGACTTAGTTAGCTGGCAGGTAATCGGATTTGGAGGAGCGACTCGCGATCGTTAAGCTTAGCTCATAAAAAAGTGAGAGATCGTTTGGCGATTTCGAGTCGCATCCTTCAACTCGTCTCTAAAAACAATTTTTGACAGATCGACGCTGATCTGTTTATTTAAATCGCCAATTCGATGGCGGAAGAGAAAGTGGGAGAGGGAGAACAAGAGCAAACAGAATTTGGAGATAAATTTGCATGATGTAGAAAAACCTTTTTTTTTTAATTTTAGTTTGTAGCACAAAGAGATAAAATAAAGTGTACAATTAATTTCTACTGATCGTCTACTTCAAGCAGTTTCCATCGGAAAGACTCTCGTTAGTATCGTTAAACGTCTAATGTTGTATTACCGTTTTTCGTAGCTGATAATTGCCATTAATTTTACATCACTTTTGTAATCCGATACTCGTACGATTGTCTTTACGTTTATAATCTTCGTCGTCGTCATCACCGTCGTTGTCGTCATTGTAATCATCTTGGTCGTCATCTCATTAGTTAAGAAATGAAAAGGAAATGAATATGGCGAAGAACCACCACACACCACGAATCTCTTGCCAGTTTGCGTTCCTTATCCAAGTAACGTTTGTTCAGTAGTCGTTTGTCACACCCGTTGAGTCCTTGTAATGTGCATAATATCTTTGTTTGTGTATGAATAACTATTTGAGGAGAAAAACATAATATCTAGAGAGTGCTGAGGTGCGTGAAGACGCGTAACAAGAAAACAGAAAAATAAAGAAATAAAAACCCGCGGTTACGTACGTCAACCATTCCGTCCCTGATTTTCGACAATGTTCCACCCTCGGAATTTTGAGGAGAACAAATCTTTAATATCGTTCTTACTGGGATTCGCGTAAATAAGAAAGAGTTATCGAGAACGAGAAGTACTACAACAATCGTATGCAGTTCATTTGTAAATTTGGAACATTGTCTTGTCACGGATTCACTTACGGGCAATCGTACAAGTAATTCCTTGGAAAACTGTGCTGACATTGGCTTTTTTGAAATTCTCTTTAAATCATACTCGCAGGCAACGTCGATTATTGATTTAAAGTATGAAAATTGTCTCATTTGTGTATTTCACGATCTGAAAAATGTGTATGGCTAATTTTTCTAGTTTGTTAATGTAATTTGCTTGATAATGTAACGATTCAGCCAGGTTTCACAGGATGACGGAGGTTGACCAAATAAGTATAAGAAAAAGGGCAAAAAAGAGTTGCGATAAAAAAAGCAGTAATATTGCAAAATGTCTGTCGTAACCGCGAGGTCGCCAAAGCACCGTTAGAAGATATAAAGGTCAGGCTTGCAAAAAGGGATAAAATTGTAACTGACTGCGAAAAAGTACAATGCATGTGTTAACTGAAATTGAAGCTAAAATGATAATTCTGAGGGACAGTAGAAGTCGAAAAAAGGAACTAAAAGGAAAAATTGAAGAAACAGCTGTCCACTAATGCCCCACCCGGTGTATAGCGTATGACTTGTAACACATAACGACGAAATCAGCTTTTCGCAAAATGAGATAGGATCATCGCGAATGACAAGACGTCAGCTAATGTCAACGCGTGGTGTTTGCAAATTAGTCAATGACGATATTCCGGGCCGTAACAAAACAAAGTCAAACCCGATAGAGCAGTAACAATACAAGAAGAAGAAAATTTCTATTGCCATCTTTGTGACACGCGCCGCGTTTTTTTCGAAGATTTTCAATTAGTGTTTTTTCTTTCGACCGCGAAACGTCTCTTCCGTGTTGGGGAATTAAGAATCGATGGAGAGAATTGCAATGCGTGAGGGATACAATGAACACAAAGCAAAATGTCATGGGATACGAAAGGGAGATCCAACTTTTTTTTTGGCCACCGCGTTAATTTCCATCGAGCCGTCTGTGAATGAGGAATATAATAGAATAAGAGTAAAGGAGAGGGGGAAATGCAAAATGAAACTTTCTCTGCAAATGGGAAGATGTAAGGGCAAAGAGAACGAATGATAACAAAAAATGCAAAAAAATGATCGAAGCCCAACAAGTTGCGAAACGTAATTTGAAAATAATGATTGCAATAATACTGCAACAGTCAATTAGTTCGAATTGAGTTTTGAATACTTGAACAACAACAAAAGAGAAGATTAAGAAAAAAAACGTAACGGGAATACTGTAAACAAGAAGCGTTCATTTTTCGAACAAAATCTGTAAAAGAACTCGACGGACTCGTCCGGGCGCGACGTGCGCGCGTACCGGTTCCCCAAACTCCCCCTGTTCTGTCCGTCGACTGCCCAGTGAATTTTGTACCGAAACATGAAACTCTAAAAGCTAATTTCATATATGGAATTTAATT
This sequence comes from Pachycephus smyrnensis, assembly GCA_030142225.1. Taxonomy (NCBI): domain Eukaryota; kingdom Metazoa; phylum Arthropoda; class Insecta; order Hymenoptera; family Cephidae; genus Pachycephus; species Pachycephus smyrnensis. The sequence continues at coordinate 173,101 of JARQST010000543.1, read as the reverse complement.
TTTTCACGAAACATGTGCATTATAAAAAATAAATCAACCAAAAAAATCGAAAAAGTAATGAAGACAATGCAGTGTGATTTTATTCGTAAAATCCCTCAAAATATCTATTCCACTTTATTCGTGTACCCTTCTCCTACTATCCCGTAGCATACTTGTAAAAGATTGTTTAATTCTTTATTACTTCCAGCACGGTTTCTCGAATCATCTCGTGGAAAAATAAAAAGTATTTCGCTTAATTAAAAGCGATACTTATTTGCTGTGAGACACTCCAGTGGGAAGGAGAACGAGAACTAAATAAATTAACCTAAACATTTTCTTTTATTCTTCCTCCACAGACTTTCTCGTTTTCCACGTCGAGCGTATATAATTTCAGAAACTGGAGCGAGATTATAGAATATCAACTGATCAGAGCAGAGCCAATTGGAGTCCCCCGCCTCCGCTATTGGTCGGTTTCCAAGTATTGCCAGAATCCGCCATGCAGGCAGCTAATGCAACTTCAGCCAAGTGAGTGTCTCGATGAGGTGGCGAAGCAATTTTGTGAAATTTCTCCAAAGTTTCAGCCAACGCCTGGACAGCATCGTCGACCCTTTCCGCCTCCATAATCGCTAGACCTTGTGCATAATCCAGTTCACATTCTCGTAACTTATTCAAACGATCCTCAAGGTTCACCTTTTTCTGGCATCCAGGACATTTTACTGGCTTCTTTGGCTCTCGTGGCTGCGCCAGAAGCCTCGTGCATCCTTCGCTCGGACACCTGAGACAAAGAACAACCACTTGCTATTATCCTGATTAATCACAGGACGATAGCAGATTCGAGATTTTCATTCGAGTGGAATTATTTGGATACCTTAGTCGTGCATAGTCATTCGTCAAATTCTTAAAACCAGGCCAGTCCTCGTAGCAGGCCCTGCAGGAGCACTTGAACCAATAGCGACCAGTTAAGGATCGTTGCCGTTCGGCGAGGCTTCGCTTAGTGAAAATCGGTCCGTAATTCTCGGCCACCACGTCGCCGACTTTCAATGGCCGTACAGCCCTTATCACGATATTACGACCGGAAAAGTATCTGCCAGTGAAAGGTATTGCCTTGTAGGAAATTTTCAAGAAATTGTGTAAACCGATTTATAACTTTTACTACGTTATTATTAGCTGTTTCTATTGTTTTGGAGACAGCGGAACATCTCTCGCGGAACTTCATTACCTTTTCGTTTTTCCATTTTTTCCATTTTTTAATATTTTCATTCTACACTATCTCCATTGTTCCTTATTCTCTCTTTTCTTACCTCGTCACTGCAGGATAGCAGTCGTGGTTGAAAAAGGCCACCGTTGGATAAATGGCTACTCCAATATAAATAGTCTTGCTACCGCGAAAACGATGTTCGTTTCCCAATCGAGTCTCGAATACCTCATGGGCGTTAAATTGCAAAAGCTGCAAATTTCTCAGTAACAAGGAACCTACTAGAAGTTCCTCGTGGCTTGGCGCTTCTGGAAACAAGATTGCTTATGTGGTTTACCCACGACACACAAAATAGGAGCACTTGCGTATGTACAGTCTGCCCACGAGTTCAATGTGGTTTTTTGGCAGTTCGCAAACAATGCAATCCTTAGCAAATCGCACGGGGCTCTGCATAAAACTTTTGGTTACAAAGTATGCATTTGCATGATTTTGCACTGAATCATATTTTATTTGTCTATCTTACCATATATTTCCGTGATTTTATGGAATGCCACATGCGATTTGCTAAGGATTGCATTTTTTGCGAACTGTCAAAAAAACACATTGAACTCGTGGATCAACTATACGTATAAGAAAGTTACCGTTTAATTTCGATGGATTTAGGAAAAAGCCCACTTTCTGCAAACATTTCAAGTGAAACGTAGCCATTAATGTGCGTCGTAAAAAATCTTCCGCTGAACGTTGCTTCGCAAGAGTGACCAATTGGTAAGCTCTAAGGTCGACGCGACGTTCCTTCTGCTCTTCGTCCAAATCCTTTCTAGTAAAATCGGTTAGATCCTCGGCTGACTTTTCTGCAGCTTCCTTGAGCTTTTTCTTGCGCAATCGTCTCTTCGCAGACTTGCCAATCGCTGATTTCTCATCGGACTTCGTTCTGCATTCTTCGTTGACTTCGTTTATATCAATCTGACCAACTTTGATCCTTTTGCAAATTTCGAGACAACGCTCGAGTCCCTCCTGGGTCACCATACGAAATGCAACCGTACTGAGAATGCTCATTCCGGAACCTAAATGAAAAAATCCAAACAATCGATACGGCGCGTATCAATAGGAAATAAAATAGTTACGAGGGAACCTAAAGCTACTATCACTGGTGCGTCTGTTACCTATCATAAGAGCTATGATTTTGCACTCGTACTTGTGATACGTTGACAGGGCAATATCTCTGCACGAGGTGCTGCAGAAAGCCACACTGCTACATGTATTGCAACCTACAGGCGCCCTCAGTCTGAAAATAAAAGAGAATTTATTATGACAATAATGACACTGATCGTTAGTTACACAATGTTTCGTTATTATTTATTTGCAAATTATAACTGTTATCGTATCGCAACATTATAACTCGGTTATGACTACACAGGTATAAAAGGTATAACGTATACCATAAGGGTGCATACATAATTGTGTAGCTCTAAACTCAGTCGAGTAGTTGAAGGAAAGCATAATCTACCCAGACGTGGATTGTCTTCTCGAATATTGAAGAGACCAGAGTGTAATAGCCTGTGAGGATTCCGCGCGAATGATTTTAAAATCAGCTGAGTAAACTCTCAGGGTTATGTTATACATTATTAATGACTATCGTTAATTATAATTGTGCACCGCAGTATTAGCAATGCAATAACTAAGTGTCTGGCGAGTAAGAGCATTTCCAAAAAAAGTCTTCTGAAATATTTAAAAGACAGAGTTAGCGATGGCTTCGCAATATTGTTAAATGTTCAAGATGTACCTCGTGAAACAGTGATGACAATGCGAGCCGTAAAATTCTGGTAGCAAACAAGCAGCAAGTGGTGGTTCAGTCGCGAGCGTGTCACCAGGGTGTATCTCATCGGTGGCGATTGCGTGTCTACCGGCGTCTTGAGTCTCCTTCACCGTCAGCAATCTTGATGCACCAGGAAATGTAGCGTTGGCACCTCCAGAGAGAATAACTGGCGCTATAAACGTGGTCGTTACTATTAGCGGTACTTGACTAATTTCATCGTGTGGAATTGGCCAACTAATCACGAAGAGGCTCACTCGAGGATTTAGCTTCGAGTGGGTGATTAGGACGTGGACAATTCTGCGGCATGATTCGGGTCCAGGGAATAGGATTTTTAATGGTTTATTTTAGGAGTCCAAATCCAGCATCAATGCATTCGTTTATGCCTGCGGCAGCTTAGCAAATTAAGCATTCGCCCGGGATTCTGTGAGTTCCCATGGAAACGTATTGCAGCGCAGCTGTCAGGTTTTCCTGTTGCAGAGAATTACTATTGAAGGAAACTAAGGAATATCGGAACAATGAATGACGGAGAAAACGCGAAGGCAGAGATAATTGTGAAGACAAAGTGACAATTGTCACAAATTGAAATTCGACAAGGGACGTGCATATTAATGAATTCTTTGAGTGATTGTGACTTGAATTTTTGGACTTTGATAATCTTTTTGACAATGGAATGCCATTTTTCAGGGGATCGCAAGCGAGATCTATGCGAATCAACGACTTCATGGGTATAACGGTCACGCACGGTCTTTCTCATTGGCATGGATGAGTCGTGCCTCCCTATTGACTGGCAATGAGTGTCAAAATAGTGTTGCGATTCAAAACCAATGGGAGAATAATTGGAGTTTCTTACGTTTTCCCTCTTTATCAGTCACGTCTGGTTTCTCTAGAGGTTCGTCAAAATTCAAGCGATCCATATCCTTCATTAGTTCTCTTCTTTCCGTTACTCTTTCAGCAGGCAGCAGCTTCTCTGCTAACGATAGAGAAATCCGAGCCTTTTCCCTGCAGCCAAGAGTCCGTTGGCAGTTTCCTATTTTCCAATAAAGCTTCGCTCTACAAATAACAGGTTCAGAAACATGTATACATATATCAATAGCTAAATAGTATTTGCTCCTATTATTATTACGAACCGTGCTACCTTATTTATCTGTATACGCGGATGTTTCCGTTGTGCAAACTCAAATTTACGTTCATACGCTTCCAGGCAACGAACCTTAAATATCGGAGGACTCGTGTTTTTCGGGAAATTGCCTTTTTGCTCTACACATTGTGTATGGTGACAAAACAGGAGGAAGGTATATAAAGTAAGACGAACGGATATTTAAATAAATTTCGTTACTCAGGAAATCGTTATAACACGTAACAAGAGAATTAATTACGTACTTGTGTGAGTAATGAGTCCAAATATTAAAAATTCAAGAGTTATTCTCGCGCAATAAATGAGTAAGCGAAGCTGTGATAAGTAGGACGATTATTCTTTCTAGATGAATAAGAAGGTAGGTAAAGTGACACGGTAATACTACGAATAATGGCAATATAATGATCATTAAACTGTGCTCTAGTATTTCGGAAATTCATTTGTAAAAATAAATAGAAAATTACGTAATACCTTTTTGAAAGGGAGCGGGGATAATTCGAAACGTTTCACTCGATTTTATTTATTTTTTGATAGAAGAAACATTCTTGCACATCAATTTCGAATAAAGCTTAGCAAAGAGGAAAAACAAATAGACGTAACAGCCAAGTAAGTTGCAAGGAGTCTTGAAAATGTTATCAGTTGTTGGCTGTCACAGCAAAACTAGGATTCTCGTAAAGTTATTATTCAAAGATTGATAATGAACTCGCTGTAATCTTTTGAGAAGGGATAAGTTAACAAAGTCCTTAAGAAATTTAATATCCGTCAAGAATATTAATAATCAAGCCTATCCAATAATCCTCGTTACCTTATTAAGAATCTGCTAAACAAATTGAAAGAATATTTTTCGTAAATAACGTTATGAGTTGAAGTAGAATTAAATGAAAAATGAGGATGTAACGAAACAAAGTGAAAGTAAGAAGTAGACCAGCGCTAAATATAATAATTGAAATTTGTATAGCTACAGCTGAGTCAGGAATATCGACAATTGGTCCATCTCCTCTGCGAAATTAAAACTTTCCTCTCAGAGACATTTCTTAAGTTCATCTCTTTTCCTTTTGATGAAATCCATCGAGCACGAATGAAACTCAGATTTTTATGAACAATGTAACGTACCTTAAGCTGTCCGGTAAGCCTTCCTTCTCCGCCGACCGTAAATCCTGAAGAGCCAATTGAAACTCATTTAGCGCCATAAGGGTGTCAGCCCTTGCGAATAGAGCCAGGGATAAACTTAATCCTTGATCTATATTTTTGACTTTTCCTAGGAGATTAAGGAAGCTGTAGAGAATTCTGGAGGATCCTACTTGACTACTTTGACTTACCTGTAGGAGGAGCTCTTAGAACAGCTTGACTCAGCAGGAGAAGAGATTTTTCATAGTTTCCCGTGACATTTTCCGTAATCCCTTCCATTCTTCGTTTGAGTGATATGTCCGCGCTCTTGTCCCGATATAATTCCTGTACACGACTCAATGTGTCTAGTACCACATCCTTTATCTTCTTGTCGGTAAAGATAATTCTAATTCTCTCTTCATCGGAATTGGCTTTTCCGAAGACCTTTGTGATCCAAGCATCGCCGACTTCGTCAACGACCGCGTTACTGAATTCCTGAAAAAATCCTTTACTGCCCGACTGCAGAGTTTCCATGGAGCAGAGTTTTCTGTAAAACCGATCGTCCTCCATTCTGAAAAAGGAAAAATCGATTGACTGGATCCTCCGAGTTAGACAGTCCCAGTGCACATTTCTACTCCAAGAATCTCTCGTTCGGCTGTCCCAGTCGATTTTATCTACGTCGTACCTGTGTGTTCCTTCGATCAAAACGAATTCTTATTCAATAAAATCCTCTTCTATCACGTGTGATCTGTAATTGACAAGTCGAACTGCAATCTCTAAGCGACGACCGAGTGGCTCCCGGTGCCTCGCTAACTTCTGTCGAACTGACTATGGATTCTAAGATTAAGGCAGCAGCGAGGTTTAATAAATTTAGAAGTCAGCCATACCACCGCTCAACTATTTTGGTCGACTTCGTAGAGAAGCATTACTCAGAGACCTCTGCTACAAGCTCAGTGGAAGCTTCCGTCGAAGCTGCACTGGCAATTTGTGTTGATAAAAACCTTCCATCGAAAAATGGACGTATCGACCAGGAGATATTTCAACTCGATTTATCGAGACGCCTTATACTCTATAACCTTCCTTCTATCGTTCTAATCGTAATAAGAAAAATTCTCTCAATGATTAAAATGTAAAACTTGCGAGGTATAATTTTTAACGGAGCTGACACGACGATTCGTATTGATAAGAGGCGATGCGGGGAGAAACGAGATTGGACGCAACGCGTCGATGTGCGATAGCGCAGCTTCTTTAATTCCAATTTGAAGTAACGCCATCGAATGCCGCGATACTTGCAGTTATGACGTCTTACCGCAGGAACAGCCGTGACCCAAGTCGAGGCCTCAGCGTCCCAGGATATCAGCGTAACGATACGGCGTCCAATTAAAACAAAGCAAGCGCGAAAAAAATAAAGCCAATGGAAGTCGCTTGAGTTACTCGTGGTGCATATATTTTTTCATAAACATATGGGCTGGACACTAAGACCCGATGCGCATGTGTGCGTCGTCACGGTTTGCCTTATTTACAAACAATTAGGGTAGGACCGATTTTCTGCTTTACGCGACAAATGCTTTTAAATAGTAGAACTGCGTCTTAATGCACTATCAAGATAATTTATTATTTCGCTAATCGAATAGGAGGCAGTGCTGGCCATCGAGAATCCATAATTCTCACACGAGCGATTAACAAATGGCATGGTTCATTTTCATTGACCAGTATCAATAATAGAACAGCGAAGCTAAAGCAATGTCGACGATTTACTTAGCTGAATTAATATATGAGCAAATTGGCACAAAAATCCAGAGGTTTGTGCACATTTCTTTGTGCTCGAACGATTAAAATTCTCAGAGCTATATGTTTCTTTTTTTTTAACTTCAGGCATCTGCGTAATCCACAATTTTGCAGGCGTACATATATATGTATACACCTGCAGTGAACGCGCCTATGTGGGGATACAGCGATAACTTATCACTACCGAGAAGATAGACCAAGTTTTTTGGCCGTGCCAACAGAAAAGTTTCAAGGCATAACGCAAAAAGAATTCAAGAGAACGTTTCGCGAGAACTTATGTTCATGGACTCAATAATACTTTTCACTGTGATATTATGTTTCTTTATATTACACGGTTTTAAAAGGAATTGACATCTTGTAAGGTTTTATCAGAAATTGCACGCCTCTGGAGCGTAAAAAGCTGAAACCTTTTCGTATTACTAGACGCCTGAAATGCGAAATAAATTAAATATCGTAGGTATAATAACCCATGTCATAAAAGACACAGTCTTTCAATCGAAAACCTTCCAGGAGACTTTTATTTTTGGATATTGGACTTTTTTTCTACGGAAGGCGAGACCTAACGTGTTTACAGTACCGGAAGCTGACTATGTACCATGCTTCGTACATCGTTCAAGGGAGCCTCAATATTATACGATATTCATGATTCGAAATCTGACGAATACGGAATCGAGCAACGAAATACTTCGCTGAATATCATTCTCTTCTTAACACTGCAAGGCTCCTCCATTAAGATTGGTTTGTTGGAATATTTATTTGGTACACGAATACGATATTACTCTTCGTTATACGATGCGCACTGTACACGTCTGTCCTTAATTCGGAAAACTCCTGAATGTTTCTTAAAACAAGGCAAAAATGATTTTCTTACATCTGTAGCTATACGATTGCGAAAAAAAATCTTTTTTTACAACTACGATGATTTCAATAAAACTTTCATGGAGGGCTCGAGAATCGAATGGTCAGCCAACGTGCCTTTCTCCGTATCGGCGTTGAATATAAATCGATTGAATTTATAGTATGGAACGTATTGTGGTAGGCGTCGCGACGGCAGTTGTAGTTTGGGAGTTGCGAACGACGTTCCCGCAGTACGCGTCCTGATCTCAATCCGTGAGGGTCGCACTCCATTTTCGAAAAGTTCTTTGAATTCGTGACACGTCCCCTTATTTCGTGTAATATAATCACTGTGTGCTTGTAATTAAAATAATTAGACAAGGGATTAAAGATGATCCTTTTTTTTTATAGTTTTCTACAAATATTTCTATGTAATTGACATCTGCCTTAATTTAGAGTGACTAATTAAATGCCAAAGACGGTGATCAATTGTTTCAATGAAGATCTTAATGATTTGTATCAACATCATAAATACGAGATCTTATCACGAGTGATTTATCGAATCCACTGTAATGAAGAATATTTTATCTTATTTCATATAATTTTCACTCGCATTTATTTTATTCTCGTAATATTGCACGTTACACAATTACACGCCACCCTGTCCTTCTGAATTCGTTCAGCTTATATCGAATCGTACTTGTGTCGTATGACGATAATACTTTTGCAAGGTAAAGATACATCACTCTTCACGGGCCTTCCTTGCTTAATTCACGTAATTGTGAAGATAGTATCTCTTACGTGTCCTTACGATCATTGCTTTTCCGTAGTTAGAAAGAGCAAAGAATTATTTAATTGGCCGAAACGTCACGAGACATATTTCTAATCCAGCGTCACGTGAATGTCTTTCGCAGAAATTTGTGCTGTCAGTAAATAAATATTGGATAGGAAATACCTAGCGCGTTCTTATTTAAATTTCTACCTAACACACAAAGCTGAAGGCCACGCGCATTCGAAGATCATTGAAAACTTTAAGAAATGAAAATCATTAACATGAATTTGAGTGAGAGAAATTTTAACGGGAGTTTCGATATTATTGTTATATTTGGCCGCGGATACGTTCGCAATTTTTATTCTTACTGTGCCGCTCATTATTCGAAAATATAATGCAGGTGAAGAATAAAAAAATAATTAAATATTTAATTACGGCGCAAATTCGTATTTTGTATAGGAGCCTCCGGAAAATTACATAACTGTTAGAAGCATCGCTAGGTATTCTCCTTGTATGTTCCCTTATAGCATGTTATTTGCACGCTTTAATTTGTTCATTAGTCCATAGAAGAATTCAGTTTGAACAGTTTTATTTAATGATATACCCAAGGAAATATTGCAATGCTATGCATATGATTTTTATTAGATATTCATTTGTTTATTGTTAACGGCACACATACATTTTACAGTTTTTATACAGTTGGAGGAAATAGTTTTCTAATAAAAATATAAGGTATACTCTTCTACGGATGAGATTCATAAAAATATATTCTTTATAAATAAATGTTTAATAAATTTTCTTATAAATGCTTACGTCATTATATTCGTTACGTCGGTTCTTCTATGAATCCGTTTAAAGTGTTCAAGTGCTATAAGTTGAGTGCAAAGCGATCAAATCGGCCATTTTAAAAATCTACAATTTGTATAATATATTTTGATCCTGTTTCACCGCCAAAGAGTTTGGAATATTGGAAGAAATTCAAAGGGCACAGAAGTTGTCCCTTGGTGTATGTTTAATTTCAAGAGTGGATCTCTTGATTCTGAACCTGAAACTGCCAAAGGTACGATTCCATGCTCTGTCTACTTGTCTCTTGGCAGTCTTATTGTTCTACCAAATAATTATTTGCACACAGCGCTTTTGTTCGACGTTACCTGAAGATATTGGCAAACAATAGGCTGACTGTCCTCTAAAAATATCTTAGCGAAATTCTTCAAATTAGGCAAACGATTTTTTGTTTCAATTTGTCTTTGGAAGACAGGTTACCATATCTTAAAGATTTTTTAAGGAATATGGAGATGTACCCTAAAGGTGGTGTAACAATGATTGACGTCGTAGTTAATAGAAATAGTAGTCACGTATACCTAATGGATATAATGCAAAGATCAGTACAATGTAATATATATACGAAAAGTAGTTTCTTAAATTCAGTGAAATATTGGAAAAAGGTCAAATAAAAATGTCTTTTTAAAAAGTAATGCCAAGCATATCGCGTAGTAGTGGATGGCTTTTTTAGAGCTTTCAGAGCACCGAGCAAAATTATCCGCTTTCTTTGGCAACTGTTTCACTGATAATCAGAGAAACAGTCAGGAGGGGTATTCGTGGAGTTAAGAGAATACCATTCGATTTTTTACAATCTAATTTACCGTTCTTTGTAAACTTGTCATTACTATAAATATGTATATTACTTGTAATTTTTACCGCGGAATCTCATATAGGTCCTAATGAGTTTTTCAAAATTTTCTCAGTTACGTTGCATCGAATTGACAAGATACCGAAAAAATATGGTTTGACCTTTTTGTTTGCGTTTCAATGAGAATGACAATGAATTTCTTGCGAGCCAACTTTACCAGAACAATACCACTATAAAAACTACTCTAGATAATTCTTCAATATTCCAAAGAACTGTCGTTGCAGCTGCTATTAATACGCAGTTGCCATCGCGGCTGATGTTTTCGTGGCTTGTTCAATTTTTAAAAGTGCATCGTGACTATGCAGAGCTTCTCGTTAATTAAATTAACTCGCGAAAGAATGAAAATTGCAAGACTCTTTATTACGGGTTTTATTGACTTTTCTCGTGGCGCGTCTCACGACGAATTCTGTGCGAGGTGAAGGTGAAGTTTTAAATTCCACTCATTTATCTCTTGTAAGGCGATTCTCGAAAGATGCCGTTATCAAACTTTCTCATATACGACGTACAACCATATACACACAACGCACTCTGTTAAGTAATGTCTCAAAACGTAAACTTGTCGTATTCTATATTCTCCATCATACTAGAGACAACATTATCCATCAATTCTTGGAGTAACGTAGATTTTGATAGATCGTAGTATACACTATAGTATGTAAAAAAGCATTGAGAAATGGCAGAATAAATAATGTTGCAAATCCTCCGTTATCTTCCAATACGAATTTATCGCTACTCCGGAATGCTTAACACTGTAATCAGTCTGATTGGTAAAAAGCGCAAATAAAAGCAAAGCTCTTTCGAATGAATGAGCCAAGTTCCACGTATCGTATCTTGGCGCTGCTCTGCGCGCGCTCTGCATCCCACGAGTGGCGACTCGCGTGCGAACGATACGCGATGATGTAACGAGAGAGCGCACGATTAAAGGCGAGTGCTTGCGTCACGAAATTTTTCGGGGAGAGAGAGCGAGCAGTGGTGGGAGGAGCGAGAGAGACGGATGTCGCGCGAAATACGAGCGTATAGTTTGCATCGGGAACAGCTGATCGCATCATTAAGAACAGCAACGGGAACCGCGAGACGGGAATTCTCGTGCGTTTCCGCGCGCGCGAACGCCCGACACTCTTCTGCACCTTTTGTAATCTCAGTCGGTTGGATAGTTGGTTAACAGTGTCTAAAATTATGGTTCCGTCTTGCACTCGAATCAGTCGGGAGAAAGTTTGGCGCTGTCGAAGCGAACGCACAAGATTCTTAGTGGCTCCGTCGTCTTTCTGCGTGAGAGTGTCGTCGCGACGTTCCTAGACTACGCGTCGCGATGCATCTAAAGGATTACTGTGAAAATTCTCAAACTCCCGCTAACCTCAAGAGATCTTTATGTGCTCGTAGTTGTGGATTTGTGGGGAAATCTGTGCTGTTGTTTACCAGTGTTCGCTACTTCGCTTCTTTCATTTATCTTCGACTATTGTTCAAAAGTTAATCGATTGTGCGTTTTATCGTCGGCCTGGTCCTTAAGTGTCGTTTGCCGGTAAAGAACAATCGAATTGTTCGTAGCGTCTTAAGATATAAAAAAAGTGCGCAGCCATGTACTTTTGATCCATTATTTAATTTTTTTTTAATTCGACGTATCTCGTTCCTCTCGCTCGTGCAACATCACGTGAATTTCATCAGATTATTCTAGCGCCAACTGCTCGTTATTCTTTTTATCAATTTCTTCCAACGGCACACACGTTATCATATTTTATTTTCAATGTATTCGCAGTAGATACTCTATATCGGTTGCAACTGGAGATATATTTTTTTAAGTTGTGTCTAGCACTATAATGATAGTGAATGATGAAAGGAGGAAAATGATTTTGATTGCTCATTCGAATTCGCAACGCTATATAAACAAATGATGTTTGCTGACGCGACGCTCAGACACTCGGATGTTCCAACATCTCAGATCGGAACAAAGTGTACAAATACACATGTAGAAGTGCTCACGATCCGTGCAATGCTAACGAACGAATTACGAAAGGTATTAATTAGCATTCGTGCTGCTACTGAATGAGAGAAGACAGTTGTGAGAGTACGTTGCGAAGATGTATTCGCGCTCTGGGAAAACATTGTGGAAACGTGCCTATGGTCGAGAAACATTTTCAATCCAGATAAGAGTTAACCCTTATTAGCCTCGCGTATTTCTTAACTGAAGAAAGCCAATAAAAGTTTACAAGCGAAAGAGAGAGAGAGAGAGAGAGAGAGTGAGTGCTTATCGCAGAACCGTGAGCTCATTGCTGTTTGATAATGTTTTTAAAACGTATATAAAGTACAAGCATAAAGAAGTCAGTTTTTGTCGTTCCATAAGTTCAAAAAATAAAAGACAATATTTTTCGGCCAGTGAGGAATTATTCTTGTTGCGTGAATTATTTTTTGATGTTTGACACTGACTGGAAATGATTTTTGAATTCACTCAATATTTCTCACGCAATCGACGCGTTCCTTGTTGAAAGTCCAGTTGACGGGACTTTCGACCATGATATTATAGTACCACCATACAATTTCCAAATCTCAATTAGCGCAGCGACAGGGAATTAATTTGTAGTCAATTGGAGCTGATATACTAGTGACCGGTCGATCAAATTGGCACCGGTCTATTGCTTCATTGCTCCATTGCTCCATTTTTGATTGAGAAAGACCGAATGCAAACACATACATCGAATGTACTCTCAGTTAATTACGAATCATCGGGGTTTCGAATTCGTCATTCTTCTTCCATAAGAAAAATTCTCTTGCTGGAGATTTATGGTGGAATCTGTGACAGAAGTCGGTGACCACAGTTGACATTTCTATGAGTGCTGTGTTCGATCCACTGTGCTGGTATCTATATACTGTGACAGACAGGCATATATACATAGAGACGCGTACTGTTACTTGAGCAAGTCCACCTTTTTTCTTTTTTATTGCCTTACTAATATGAAATTATATTTCTTAAGTATTTCCGCATCTGCAAGACATTGAACGTATCGACGGGATCACGAAAAATACATTAGAAGGAAAAGCAACCTTTCTTTCTATTCTACAATAGTGAAACTCATTAATCATTTTTTGCGTAATGACGTGACGGTAAAAGTTTTGAAATCATAATGACCCTCGATAAGGGATATCGATGAAGTTCATCCAAAGAGAGAGGAATGAGATTGTGTAAGATTTTAAGATAACCACAAGAGACTCTACTCGAAAATGACGTATAGATTGAATTTCCGAATCTAGATACGGATAAGATAAGCAATCTGGGATCAGGGATAATAAAACGAAAGATAATATTAGGTTGAGTAGAGGAACGACCTTGGCAAGCACTCTGATGCGTCTCTCAACGAGTGTTGTCTATGCATTACGTACAAACTGCTACGTACTGGCATACGTTTAACCTGATGACATTAAGCTATATTTGCTGGTCGTGAAGACATAAACGTTTTCGGAAAAAAAAATATTTACTGTGATACGCGACGGTTGTACACGCAGGATGGACAACGACGCCTTCTTCTTCTCAGGTAACCGATCTACATCGAACGTTACTATAGTATATACAGTCGGATGCGTGAATGATGCTAAGGTTCTAATCTTATGAATTATTTATGTTGTAAATGAGACCTTATAGCAGCATGCCTGTTTGCATCGCACTGTATGTACGCATATCCGTTGCTTTTAATTATTACCACGGGAGCATTGACTGATTTTATTTTATTATTGTATTCTGTAGTGAAAATACATTTTGAAAGATACTGTATACGACAAGAGGACAAGGATTGGAGAGGAGGGGGCATTCGTTAAGAAACTTTGCATTCGATGTACTAAATTTTCTTAGTTTGGATGTTGGGAGTTGAGTCGTTGCCAACGATTACGAGTGACGGTGTGACTGACCGTCAACCAATGACATTGCTATTAGGATAGGTTAGGTTAATCCAGTCGAGCAGATATCATAAATTATACCTGTTGATCAGCGAGAAGATGCTCGAGATAAGATTATCATGCTAATGCCCATTTTAATTATTGATGAATAAGCTCAATGAATGTATTGTTAGAACATAACGAAAGTATACGCGTCACACTGTAATAATAATTTACGAAATCATTTAATATAAATTAGGATCGCAATACGCCTGAATACTTGTTTTGAGTTCGAGAAATTGGATAAAGAATATTATATAAATACACAGCCCAATACGATCCGTTTGTATTGGGAAAATGGAAGAAAGATTCCATGCCGAAAGTAGAGGAAAGAAATTTCAACGAAGAGAGAAATAAACCAGCTGCACAGATTTTAAAAAACTGAGCCGTTGTCACGAACTGTTGAGGGAGTCTAAAAAGACGCCAAAGGGTCGACAAGCAAGTGGTTTAAAGCAGGAATCCTCGTAGCCTAAGGGATCCTTCCCAGGTCAGTCGTGAGAGTCGTACGACTGACCTGGTAAGGTACCTTAATCCAGCCGTACCTTAAGAAAGACACTGCTGAGCTGGAGGTCCTCATGCAGCACGCTCAAAGTGCAGTTTGTACCAGGGTGAAAATCTGACAGAAAGACCGATCCGACAAGGAATGAGAATCCTCTTGATTCGCAGTGCACGTTCGCATATATGTAGATACCGTTCGGATAGTCTCCACTAGGTGGGTCACCCCTTACAGCAGCATTTGTGTCTAGATCATCAAATAGTTTACCTGTCCGGATCTTCCCGCATTTACATGCTTAGTTTCGATTGACTTATCAAGGGTGCGTTCCGATATTCGCTTAAAGCGCTGCGGCCATGGTTGTATTTCATTCTATTGCATGTGAGTAAACAGGGACACAACGATACTCGCAACGCTTTGAGCGAATATCGGAACGCACCCCAAATCTTGTTAAGTAGCTTCGTTACCATGAAACAAAACGCTGAAAATTGAACACTTTCAGTGAAAATGTAGGTTATATATATTCAAACGCTGTATATTTCCTCACAGAGTGTATTTAAGTTACTAGTTACGAGAGTGTTACTCGGCTTGATTTTCAATCTCAAAGTCTTGTCGATAATTGTATCGAAATTCGACTTGATTTTTTTTTCTATGACGTTCTGATGATTTATTGTGATCAAAATTTAATACTTGCGACTTTTCGGTCGGTAACTTACATTGTCGTCAGCAAAGGGTTGTAAGCTCAGGCGTAACTGATCGGTAACTTGCCGAGTGCACGTCTACTTGAACCGTTGGTAAGGGAGGATTCCCTCTTTGTTTCAGCATTCTCATCAACTGCCGATATGGCAGAAAAACCGCCGGACGCTTTATCGGAGACGAGCGAGAGTTCTACGACGCACCTCCTCGGTACCATCCCTGACGAACCTTCAACAGGGATTTTATCTACGAAGGTGCAGAGTGTTCCAGCGTCCACGAGTCGAGTGTCATCTCAGATTTCAAACATAGCAGAAAATCCACCAGAACTTCCACCGAGAAAGCCGAGTCCACACGCCAATCCGGAAGCCGAGATTCCCGTCAAAGCGGACTTCCAAAGAGCAACTGGATCTGCGATCGAGGAAATTGTGGCCATTGATGTCATTGAGGAAGTTGCCAGCGTTGAATCGAATTCCGAAGAATACGAATTTGCACCAGAAGACTTTCTTAGGACGCCACCAATACGCCGAAGAAATCGAAAGCACCTGCAAACCTGCTGCTGTTTTAGGATGTGCAGTGAGTCACAGACATTTTATTTTATTTTCTGCGTACATACATATATAAGTACGGATTTTCGGGTAAGACAGAAGAAAAACTATTCTGTCAATTTTCGAAGGAGGAGAAGAGTTTTCAATTATCGAAAAACTATTAGAGAACTGACGGGATGAGTGAGAGTTCTAACAGATTTTATTCTGATATGAAATTGCGTGGCTCGATCGAACCCATTACTCCGAGATGCGAAATGTCACTAAGAACAGGAAAAGTTCTGCCATGAGAAATTTCATAATGAGCGGCGAAATGTTTGAGGATTGGTGAGGCATTGGTGTGGTGGCAGACTTCTTGTTTTTAGTTCCTCTAATTCGAAAAATTTACTTCCGTGATGTCACTCCCATCGCGTCTTTGTACGTCGAAAAGTCTGTACTTTGATATGCATGTGTCTATATTTGTATTATCTGTAAGTATAGCTATGTATTCGCGAAGGTACATAGAGAGACATAACGGCTCTTTCCCTCGGAATTAAATGTCTCAAAATTACTCAACCTCGACTGGCCACTTCGATCTGGACCACTATACTTAAGAATATCTTAAACTGAAAAAAAGATAGAACTCGAGAACATATAGTCATTCAAAACATACGTTTACAACTCTTCCAGTAAAAGAGTCCAGAAATCAATAAGAAAAGAATACCCAGAATATTTCATTGTGTTGCATTTGCAACGCGTGATTCACCCTTTGCCATTCCGATTCATATCGATCTTCTTCGGCACGACGACTTGAGTTTAACTACGCAGATTCGCAGACTCGGAGATTTAGCAAAATCGAGTTTTGCAGACATAGCTCAATTATAGCCTCATTGCGAATATATGGACGTAAGTACGTGTAAGGATAAAACAAGGAAGAGGAAAATTATTGAGTAGGTAGCGGAGAGGCAAAGGTAACAGGATAGACCAGGAGAGCAGAGAGTCTAAAGATTTGAGCAGAGAGGACCAGAGGAAGGAGTATAGCAGGACCGCGGAATGGCTGCTAAGTGACTGAGTATCCATGATCAAAGCATTACGTGGCATGTAGCGTGTGTGTACCCTAGACTGGTACATATGTACATATGTGCTGAGGCTAAAACACGGCGCGGCGCAGTATCTGCTGTAACCTGCTGTAAACGTCACTCAATGCCTAGGTCAACTTACAACATAGAACTCGGATTTCATAATAACTAGCCGTTATGTTGTCAGTGGCATGGCCAGTTATTAAGCCACCAGTATTATCTTTATACCTTTGTATACCTTCTGGATTCTGAGAATCAATGCCAGAATCTGGTCGCATTGCTGGCATCGTCCCGACTCCCAGGCAATTCCTCTTCTTCCGGTAGAGTGGTAGTCGAAATAACTCTCTCTCTCTCTCACACACACACACTTCTGCAAAGCCATCGAAAAGATCAAGATGTCAGAAGATGAGAGTCACGTGGAACAGTTGCCAAAATCCAGCGGTGTCCTCGATGACTAGACTCTCTCTGCCAAGTGACGACACGGAGCGTCTGTGTCTTCTTCGCTGACCGTGACGTTTTCGCGCTGACGATCTGATATATTGCAATCGGAGTGAAATAATCTGAGAAACAGTGAAATCGATTGCATCGATTACTACGCCACTGATCGACTACCAGACGTGGCTGAATTATTTGGGTTTGTTTGGCTCTGGCAAAGATGGCAGATACGTGTGCGCTCCGCCTTTCTTCGATTTTCGACAACGGAAATGCTTGGTGCGCTTTAAGTGGGAAAGTAGTTGTAGACACACATTCTTATATCCGATTTTAAACGTTACTTGAATTTTTTATTTGAAAAATGAATGCTCACGTATTTTTACCATTAGAAAATACCGACCGAAATTTCGAGAAAAACGGCAACTCTTGACATGTCTGTTTTCAACATTTTTTCCCTTGCAAGCGCCTGTTGCTCAATCGCGTATTTTTTCACTTGCTACGATATTCGGAATGATCACGAAAATATTATTAGACTAAGCTTAAAACTAAACGTTTTTCATAAACTTCTTTGATATTAAAACTTTTTGACGTTTACGAAAGATATGGTCGTAAAATTCGGATGACACGTCATCTGGCCTAGGCTCGAAAATCCCAAAACACTCGCAAAATCATGACGCGTCGCGTGCACACTCGTATGTGTATATAAGCATACGTAGCATGTTTTAACGTAACGAATATTAAGAGACTCGCGTCCTTGACTAGTTTGTCGCGCACTTAAATATTTGTCTATGACGACGCAGCCCATAAATACAGCTAATTCGAACGAGTGCGATTATACGATCGCCCGGAGCGATTGGCGCAACGTTGCGCAAACCGCATTGCAAAGGCATGCGCTCCACTAGCTGATCCTTATAACTAACACGACTCGAAGGATCAGCACAAAGAGCGACTCTAAAAATGGGCTGGATCGAAAGACTCGTCGTCAACCTGAAAATATTCAGCGACAGTGTCAACGACTGACTGAAATAAGAATGAGGAAAGAAAGAGAAAAATAAGAAGAAACGAATGAAACGGCCGAATCAGCTGTCCGGTGAGCAGAGGTAAACGCACTGTAGTTTGTTTACTGCGCAGTTCGGCTACACCAAGCGGCGGCAGGAGGTAGGATGTAGAAATGAGAAGTGGTAGTGGTGGAATCATGCTATAAAAGAAAGGAATATTAGTGCGCGCGAGTGAACGACCTGCCCGAAAAGTCGACTGTAGCTTTGCTGTAAGCGAATCAAAGCAGCCGGCTTGATGAATTTTTATTCATTACTCCCCGCCCTGGAAGGAAGGGTTTCCGTTGTGCGTGCACGCGGATCGCGACCTGTGAAAACGCACCGTCTTAGGGGGGAACTGGTTTGGCCGGTATTGTCGTTGATCTGCATCGGCTGCTTGTACTTGGACTCCACTTGGAGGTTAGGGTTCCGCCAAGCGGAAAGCGACACCGCGGAACCAAGGACGCGATTCCAACTCTAGTGCTGCCCACTGGGACCCACGTGAAGTCGATGCACTGCGTGGAAACGAGGGAAATTGGACAGCTGCGAGGGCCGAAGACCTCGACTTCCGCCGGATATCTCCTCTGGTTCTACCTCTTAAGGGACAGTCTGCTGTCGTAGTTACTAGATAGGAACGCAGCTTTCTATCTCACCTGCCGCATACGTACCACCGAGTCCGTACAAACCGTACTTTGCTACTGTGCTGCTACGACGTGCAACTAGAAGTCACTGGTCTGTAAGGTCTGTAAGGTCTGTAAGGTCTGTAAGGTCTGTAAGTTTACGTTGAGAAATTTATGTACGTGAGATAAATGACTCTGAAATATAGCTATCCTATAAAGAAAATTGATCATGATGGTACCAGCATCTCTGTACAGAACGCACTGACGCAACACGTATGTATGAGTATCAGGGATCGCTTATATCTTCAGTTAGTAGAAGTAGTCATCAAAACGCAGGGTAGAGGTAGTGATTCGCAATGCTTGTTGCTGTATTAAACACATGCCTCGTGTTGATAGAGATGTCTCTTAAGCCACCCACGTGACACCCACCCAGTACCAAAACACATTAAAATCTCATTACTTGTGACATTGTTTCGTCTCGAATACGTATTGCGACGATAACAGGGCTCTTGTTTTTCTCGTGAATTCTATTAAAATTATTTTATTGTTTTCATCAGTTATTAAACAAAAAACTGTTTATCGTCGCAATCACGTTTTGCAGTATTTTACGAGAATATAAATAATTGTTATGTAGACGATCCCGACTAACTAATTACAGTAATTACCATACCAAAGTATTACCTAAACCTTACACTTAAAGGTTTTATTGACATTTTCGAAGACACTAATTAGTTTGTTCGTGCATTCTTTCAGTTTGATATTATTGGCAACGTTATGTCTCGTTAAGGGTTGGACACTTCCTGTCTATGGGCTTCCGGGGTTTATGCGAAATAGTTGTTTTAGCGAGCAGGTAGTATCGACGTTTCGAGATGCTTATAACCGCCTATTTCAACCCTACGTCTACTACGTAAACAAGGAATCTATGAACGTCATTAGCTTTTATAACCTTTTAACATTGGGGCACGGATGCTGCGAAGTTCCACTGTTCGGTAGTCGCAGCCATCTCCTGCTTCGTCACGTTAATCGCAAATCCATCGTTCATTCTGTTGGATTTTCTCTCGATTTAAAGACCACCGCTCTGTTTTTAAGCCAACACTTTGTTGACCCTTGCCCTTCAGGATCCTCAGCGCCATTTCATTCCTTTTCTCTGTGCCCCTGTATCGCCGCATTACTCTATGGGAATTCCTCTTCCTTGGCTTTGGATGCCCTCGCCAAATACTCATGGCACTCTCAAGGGCGCAATTAGCATGGAAGAAGAAAAATATCGTCTGCTGAAATGTCGAGGGTAGTTTTTCTGCATAAAGCCATTCGCCTGCTTGGTAAAAATTCCGAAGGAAAGCTGACGAAGGAGTCGACCAGCGTACATGAAGACTCGCCCCTAGGATTACTTAGCAGCTACGTTACTCTTGTACTTTTTTCCAATTTCTTCAATACACGCTTCTCTTTCCATTCACAGTGATGCCAATTTGGCCAAATTGGCCATCCACTCGGCAGCGACTTCACTTTTATTACCTCCTGCGTTTATTTTCGTCTTCGTTCCGCGTTTGTTTTCGTTCTGTCGCATGGAGGGGGAAGAAAAAAAAATGCAGGACGGTTGCTCGATGGTGAAGTTTACTTTTCTCGCAAGGATAGTACCTCTTGGAAAACACCACCTGCGCAGCCTGCGGACATTGTCACGCAGTTGATTGAGATACGAGTAGGCTTGCGGTGGCGCAAATATTTGTTCCCCAAGGCGAATCAATGGCTAATCTGGCTGTGTTGTTAATGGAAAGACGTGAGTGTTTGTGTCAGGGAAAAAGGCGCAGGGTGCGTCAATCATTTGAAAGCGTTCCAGAGCGTTCTTGCAACATCGTAGACGATCGTTCGGAGTTCTGTCTACCTGGGATAGAACGAAGATACAAAGTTAACGCGTGATAATGTTAATCGTCTTTGGATGATGTTTAGCAAATCTTGTAAGAATCCCCCACCAATTTCTTGAAGGTTTCCTCCGGTCAAATATCGATATGGAATTAGAGTGTTCTTCTACGTCCTACCAGAAACACGTTTCCTACTCGCAAATCCTGTCGAAGTAGCTGATACGATAAAACATCGAGCTCGAAAGATGCGCTGTTTAATATCTACGTTTCAAGGGTCATGAAAGTAGCTCCGACGTAGACCATCAATCAATGCGACGATGTGCAACAAGTTCGTTCAGATTTTCCTTCCATAATAAAAGCCCCAAGACGGAGTTGCAGCAGATATACCCAACGCGCTGTGACAAACAACCTGCGCCACCGTGCATTCCAGGATTGAGGCGTCATTCGATGCTCGGTCTGACGTCAGCCTCTCCTTAAAGGATCGACAATCCTTTGTTCACACGATGCGCATCTACGAGTCTACCTATTGGACCCTGTGGATATTCGATGCGTCCCATAAAAAAAAAATCTAAAAGTAGACGCAGCCCTCAAGTTGAGTTTTCCGTCAAGCGTGCGTTTCTTGGAAATCACCAAGGTCTCCGAATAGATTGAACTGCATTTAAAGCACTCTTATTTATTTCTTTGGGCTTACTTTTCTACGAATAATTATCTCGCATTGAAGATTTAGTTAACGGGAAGGTTTTCAATGCTCGTCAAGATACTGGAATAATAATAATAATATACCTGAAGGAGGATCGAGCATATATTAGGGTAGAACATAAGAAGGAGCTGTAATATCTCGAATAATTGTTGAATACGCCATTGCAATAGTTTGACTTCCGGTACGGAAGAGAAGCAATGTGGCTTTGATGCGCGTCATGACGTCGGGGCAATGAGCCGTGATGTATTAATATTGCGGTCTCGGTTTCTGCCTTCTTATCCTTTCATCTTGCCGTCTCGTAGCTCCCTCCTCGTTTCTCTGCATTTCGCATTCCGCCATTCCGCCATTCCAGAGATACCGCACTAAGCTGTACGAGTAACGCGCAGCGCATCTTCAAATTAATTCACCCGCTGAATGGAGTAAGGAAAAAGAAGTTATCGTCCTAGCGAAAGATGCTTTTTTAATATGTAGCCAGAGTTCTGAGAAACGGCGCGAAATACGCTGTTTGTTAAAATTCAAAGGATTAGGTATATACCATATATGGTAATACGAATGTACGGAATGTACGGAATGGCCGTGGGTTTAATTACGGTGAGTTAGATTGTCTTCAAGACTGTGAATTATCACAGGTCGTATCTCCAAATAGTCTGATTGGTGGGCAGTGAGATGACTAGAGATGACGCGAAGCGTCCCGGCGCCACGGGCGGCTGAGCTGTGCGCCGTTCCTTGATGTAATAAGCAAATAAGCGGAACTTTGACGTACGACGCAGTACACGTAAGCGTGCTAAACGTAATAAAAGAAGTAAACGTGACAAACATAAGATAACAAATCAGACAGGCAGATTCTCGCTTTTCTACTTCTACGACGTTTGTTAAGCACACTTGTTTAGACGCTGGTTCAATTGCCGCTAATTCATACCGGTGCTGTCGATATCTTACACCATTATGTTTAATATTGCTATGCGCCTGAGTATCGTGTTTTCCAATGTTTGAGAAATATGCTCAGGTAACTTCTAGATCGCAAATTTGCCGATTGGACCTCCTAAGAACTTTAGACTAGTGGAGTCTTTCAACGAGCAGCTAGCGCGGTCCTTGAGACGAGAGCAACTTCAGTCTTCAAAACAAACAACACTTTCTATCTACTATATACATATACTATCTACCAACTACTAACTACTAGCTACTAGTCGGTGCGGTATTTTGGCTCTGCTGAAAAAAGAGCAAAGGCACTCCAGTGTCTCTGTGGTATACTTTGCCGGGACGTTAGCCCTGCACCTGATAATATTACTTAGACCGTAGATATCACAATAATTTCAGAACCAAAAGGGAGAAAAAGAAGGAGCTGAAGTATTCGACTGTCATTAAGTGGACAACAGGGAGCAGTGCTGAATGGGTTAAAGTAAAGGGTATCGTGAATTAAAAATAGATTGTTGGATGCTTTTTATTCCTGGAAAGAGATCATGGAATTGAGATCGGCTTTATTTAGCAGCTCGATAAGTCTGCTCCTCGTTCGTCCTCCGTTCCATTCCTCTTGTTGGAGTTCACTGGCCCGGATAGCAGACGTCGTTCAGTCATTGCCGAACCGCGTACGGCACTGCCGCTCTCTCGTTTCCCCCCGTTCTGGCTGTTTATCGTGTTTACAAGTAACGAGAATAATCACTGTTGGATTGGCTGGAGATAGAGAGAGAGAGAGAGGATCGATTGGCAGTCGGTAAAATGGAAGCTGAATGAGAAGCGTCATCGATCGAGGAACATAATATATGCCAGTGTGTCTAAGAGTAAATATGTTAGACGCTTTTATAGGTTAACGAAGACGATGCACTTTGCTCGAAGAAATAGCTAATTGGCACGAGCCACTAGTAGACTCTTTTTCCTCTTCCGCACTGACGATGTTCCCTCTCCTTCTCTCTCTCTTGCTTTTCCTCGGCTTCCTTTGCTCCGTTCTTGCACGATCCTTGTAATTTGCGCAAGTAAGGATAACAATGAGCGACTATGTATCTACAGAATTTTTTCACTTAAACACGCAAATTCCTGCATCGCCGATCAATACCAGTCGATCGATCGGGTAAGATGCAACGATTTTTTCCTTACTTATTCATCTCGAAGCAGGCACTTTAGCGTCCTCTGTGCCTTCATCGTGAGTTTCGAGTACTCGCACAGTTTTGAAAGAATCTTCTTAGCTCCGAAACGATCATGAAAGATCGTCGATCACGGAAGCGCTTGCTGGCTACAGTTAATTGCGTATGAATGGTACATTCGAATATTTATTCGACGCTCCATTTGGTTGATAACTTCCTATAAGCACGGAGTGTAAGCGAGTATCTGCTGAAAAAAAATCTCAAAGCAAAAAATCCGCTATCGACAGTTCACCCGTTAATTAAGCAGTTTCTTAATTGCACTAACGATTCGATGTTGTCCTCTCTAAGTTCGGCCGGGTGCATCTTGTATGCACTCAGTTACTCACCGACATGCGTTATTTCCTCAAGAGTTCTGTTCCAGTAATGTCAGGCCAAGACAATATACTCTCGAGTATTGCATCAGCCTGCCGACCTCGCGAGCCATAAGCGACGTATGCAAGTGCATTGCTATATTAAATTCTCGAGAAATTAATCGAACTCTCCTCAACGTGATTTGTATCTTACTTATATAGCTGAGTCAACGCGCCTGAAATATATTTATACGTCATTCTAGTCATTATCATTCGAATATCCAGATTTCGTATCCCAAACTAATCCGCACTCATTTAACGTTGCTACAAGATATATCTGTCACTTTTAATTCCGAATGAACGTATGCATTAGTAGTAGTATACAAACAGAGGTCTCACTGGACGTACCTCTGCGGAATTTTATATGGACCATGTAAAATGATCAATCGGTGATCCATCCCGTACCTAAAATTTTTACCCGGGTAACGTGACACGTGGTACTTACACGTGAATGATCATACAGGCAATTCATTTATCAGTCTTGCACCACAAACTCATAGAACTGCGAAATTTTCTCTAGTTCCGTTGTTTTAGACAGCTCTCGAAAATTGCACCGGAGCGACTGCCAATAGGAGTGAATCCTTTGGGGGACTGGGCCCGCCATTGACGCTTTCTCCGATTACTGGATTCACTCTTATCCCTCGTTATGCTCGCGTCTCCCCTTATTTTCGTTTAAAGTTATTTTCGTTTATCGTTATTCCAGGAGTGGCGAAGATGCGATACGATATTGCGTTGCAAGCACAGTGCAAATAGTTCGCAATGATTCTGTCTTGTAGTCGTGCAGTTCTGCTTGGCTGTTATTACTGCATTTCATTATGAAGAGCTCTTTGCTTTGCAGTATAGGTATACGCATATGTATAACTACGCACCTGTGTGCACTAATACTCATGTAAGATGGAACATAGTGATGCATGCACATATATAATATATATGTTATACGTAACAAGCTACTTATTCGCGAAGGTCCACCTTGGGTACCATTGTACCTTTTTTTTTTAAGTATTGTTATGCAAGCCCGGTTGCGCGTGTTTATCTTCTCTTATGCAGGCACAGTCCCTCGTCGTTTTGACGATAAAAGTTATTCTCATTGCAGGATCTTTCATTTTTCCACGAGAGACGATCTAAGACGCAATAATCATCGAATATGAAATTTTCGAATGCAATTATGAAATGGCGATTTCCAACTTTGCGAATATTTCGTAAATTCTTGAGAATATCGTATCTTTTGGAATATTTATTTATAAGTGGAAATGCGTAAATAACGGAACCACACTGGCTGGCCGGAAACGTTAACAAAGGGCAACGAACCAGACGCGCAATGACACATGTCTAGTATGGTTTGCCCATGGAATTCCGAATTGATAATTAAATAATTAACCACTGTGTTCTTTAATTGCGCGTATCGCGAATCCAACGGTCGCGTAGATTGCCCCGAGTAATTGCTAATGAACGCCGATCGATGGCTGCCAACTTCTAATGTGAAAAAGTCTCGAAGCCCGAGTGGGGCGTCGTAGATATTCTGCGTTCTTATTCTCTTTTCTAGAAGACGCAGAACAGAGAGAGAGAGAGAGAGAGAGAGGGAGTAGCGCGAGGGATGGAGCGCATAAACTATAAAAACTTAGTATGTAGTTGATGGGTTTTAGCTTTTGGCTAAAATGCCAAGTGTTCGGGCAAATTTATGTCTGTCTCCACGAACGCGTTAAGTCGTCGGAAAAGTACTTTTCGCGTTTTGCACATTTCCAGCCTCATAGAAAAGACAAAGCGCGCCCAACCGAGTCTTTTCCCATGGTGAATCCTATTGACGCGCACGTCGTCGCATTATTATCCTGACCACCTTCTACTTGCCCAACCTCAACCTTCAACATTGTCCAAAAGAAATAAGTAGCGAAAAAGAGATGGCTAGAGAGAAAAGGGAAAGAAAAGAATCAAGGAAAACGTATGTAGAAGAAACGCAAAGAGTGCTACGAAAGAAGAGCGATATGTGGCTTTTCGAACGCTTATTATATCGGCGTCTCTCTCACTCGCGAGATCCTCGCTTTACTTTTCTCCTGCTCTTTCTTCCTTTTCACTCTTTCGACCTATCTTTTCCTTTCACTCAGCTCTACAGTTGCCGATGGCTCTAGAATCCTCCCAACCGCGGACATTCATGCGTGTACACAGTGACTGGCGTCTACGCGCGTGTGTGCGCGTCGCGACGCATATAGACGCAACGGAGAAGGACGCTGGGAGGAGCCAGCGCGGCTCTTCTACTCGGGAAATTATTTAAAGGGTGAGCAACCCCTCTGTTGAGAACGCTCGTCAGGATCTTCAAACGCCTACCCCGACCTTACTCAACGCTGCATGTGTATGGGCTATGAAGAGACGCCAGCGTGGGTGGGGGCGTCGGCGTCGGCTTCGCTTGAATATGTATGAAAAGAAAAAGAGTGAAAACATTGAATAATTGGCGTCACGTGTACGCAACTTCGCACAAAATTTCAGGTTTCGCTGCTATCTCTCTCACTTCATTCAGAACAAAGAATAAAAGCAGATGAAAAATAGTTCCACGTTTTTATATCTTTGACATTATCTACTGGCCGTAACGAACGGTTCAAGAACATACGCCTGCGCGTCGATCGCGAATGACAGGAACATTTCGTCCGAATTAGAGATCCAGGCAATAGCATTCGGTGTGAATGCTGCTTAAGGGCGGTGTAGCACGCACCTTTTATATAGACGGGAACGAACGTTGCCAGTAGACCGAAGAGGAGGATGAGTGGAGCGGAGAGGTGAGGAGAGGGAGAAAAAAGAGCTGCTAGGGGAAGTAGAAGTGGATATGGAAGTGGAACTATCTCCAGAGAGTAATGTAACTCTCTGGACATACGTATGCGCAGTGCACACAAAGACTCCTCCTTTTCCTCTCCACAGCTTGTTTTCATTCGATCTTCTTCCAACCGAGGCATCCCCCGTCTATCTATCCCTCTTTCACTTCCTCTTCCTCTCACACACTTCTGGAGCTCCATTCCAGACCCTTTAACTTCTTCCGAGTCTCTCCGCTTCCGTGCGACTGCGTTGTGGCGTACTCGACATTTTTTAAAACGGGACGCAGTCAGGGTCGACGCAAGAATTCTTGATAAAATGAAGAAAGGACGCTGCTGCCGGTGGCGGCAGAAGCATCAACAGCGAGCAGCGAGGCCACTACCCTCGGAGCGTCGAGGGCGTCGCGGTGGGGATGCTTTTCTACGACGCTGCCGCTGTGCTCGAGCACATGGGAGGGTCAGAATGCATCGTACGACGTGTACAGCTTCACGTAGTCGAAAGTTCACGGAATGCGAGGAGTCAAGATGTCGCAGAAAGGTCAATCGTCCGGCAGATGATTTGTCGGTGTGAATTGAGCCTAAGGAATAATTTGGCTAAAGTTGATACCCACTGCGCTGTGTGGACAAACGTTCCCGACCGGTCGATGCCTCGTGTTATCGTTCTTTCTCTCTCCAGCTTCCCGGTGCCCCACCTATTGTTACCTCTGGGGCAATTGCATTTCCACCAGGACTGCAGATTCAGTGCGAGAGAAGAGATGCCTCCAGGCGTGGCGCACACGCCCGAAAGTGCAATACGAATTTCTCGATAAAAATGTCGACTATCGAACGTCTCGTTGACCCACATTCACGTTGCCTCTGGCGCCGACACTGATGTCGATCCTCGCCAAATTGGTCAGCCATTAGCATCATGGATTTCTTTGTGATCACCAGGGACACGCATAACATGATCGTATACTCGTTAATTCATTGTATTAATTTTACGTATATGGCAATCTTGAAACTGTTAGACCCGTTCAAGTACACAGTGCAGGTATATTATGCAGTTTGACATATATCGTCGACACGTGTACTTGCATGTGCATCGGAGGAGACACGCACTGGCGGTCGACCAAATACATTTCTACTGGTTCGATTAGGAAAACGTTAGTTCAGAGGATACAAGCGGCAGAAGCTGACATGAGTAATGGAATACATAGAATTGCAAGGAACGGCAAGTTATCAGAGCGAAAAGGTAAAAGGTCGCACAGCATATTATATCTTGTGGGCTACCACGGGCCACGCGCAGATAACACGGATAAGTTCACAACACCTTTTGAGCGCTCGTAGACTCCTGGAAGGAAGAGCGAGACTGCTTAAGGCTTACGCGTTCTTGTCGGAATGCCGAAGAGACAAATGGTCAATACCAGCGTGGTCAAGTTGTGAAAACTCCAAAATGGCGAGTCTCCTGTTTCTTCCTGAAGCATAAGAGAGACGCGATGCACCGGGAGCGCCGAGCCGCCAGCATTGTAGCGTCGTAGTCGACGTCGGCGGCCGTGAGCACGTTGCATTGTTATCACTCCGTCCTGCTCGCGCAGAAGTTATCGACCGGCGAGAGTGAGCCGCCACTCGGTACCTCGTACTCTCGTTTACGGCGCGCGTTCTCTCTCTATCTCTCTCTCTCTGGCTGTGATTGGTCGATCCCTCGCCCGGTCCACAGTTCTCAACCAATCGGACATCTTCGCTCATCTCGTATCTTCCTCCATGACGATACCATGCCCCTCTTTGACCATTCGTCATCCGTCTCGCTCTCTCCGTAGCGTGTTTGCTTCCTCTCCTCGTTTCTCATGTAGGTTAGGTCCTTCCGTTGGAGGTTTCAGTCCGTTTGAGCCGCTACTACGGGAACTCCACGTGGCGCAGGCGTGGGTTTGTTGTCTCTCGATCTCTCTCGCACTTACTATGTGACTCCCGGTATAGTAGAGCGTCGACTACGGCTGCATTTATTGAACCGATTCCATTCTCCATCCTGCACCGTCCCGTACCGTCCCGCACCTTCCTGCTCTTCTCCGGATGCTCCGGATGCTCTAGAGGTTCTCTCATCTCGGCGACTCTGCGCATCCCGTGTCCCTTTCGACGCCCGCAATCCTCCTAACTCCCAACCACATCAGCCTTCCTCGTACTCTGTGTCTTTTGCACTGGATGTTATTTTACTTCCTCTGTTTTCTCTGCTTCTTGGCTCTCGCGTGTTTTTATTCGCCACGTTCAAGTTTCACGTCGGAGTATTCTATCCCTTCGATGCAATCATTTTAAATTATTAACTGCAACAATCCAATGGAAATTAACATACTTGGTCGTATACGAGTCTTGCGGATGTAACGAGAGAATCATGGACCAATTTCTGAAATTAGTAGGTGCCTGCAGTAGAACGCTGATACTGATGCTAGCAACGATTCTCAAGGTCTATTAAGTTTTTTCAGATGGCAGTAGGTTATTTTTTCTAACATAAAATGAGGTTAAATGTAAAGGGCTAAACTCGATGGATTCTCGATGTTTTTAGTATTAGCCGTTGGACGTCGAACAGTTTCAAAAGAAATTAAGCGCGACGTATGGGTATTAGTATACAAATATTTACTGACCTATCCAAATAGAAATTTCGAATGTAACATAAACATAACTAATGAATAATGACTATAGGCGTGCCATTACTAACAAGCTGATTTGAAGAGCAAGTCTGTGAGTCTTTTGAACGTGCGGCGGCAGGTGGACGGGAAAGTGCGGATGGTCGACTCAATTCCGGTGGATGAACGATTTAAACGAATGCCCAGCCAAACGGAAATTCGTGCTCGGGCTTCCGTCCTCGAATAGAAATTTTGCATTGCATGCAGTAATCCGTGAGAGATGCGCTTCTACGACTGAAAACTCGCGGGTGGCGTCGCCTCCACCGCAATCCTTAGCGAAGACACGAAATCCTACAAGTAGAAGCGACGTATGGAGTGCAGCAGGCATCAAGGCATTAAGGCACCATGTGTACTAGCTGGCTGCGCAATCGTTCCCTCGCACTTCAATGAGAGCAGGCTGTTGACCTACCAATTTATCCACGTCGTTTAAATAACTTTTCCCCTATTTATCGAGCGCCGTGAAATTATCCCCTGGACGTATTTTAGCTGCTACTTCATAAACGAATCGCACCAAGAATTTACATTGCCGTGAAAATGTTAAAACTCTCTTAAACAGATTCAGCCAGGCACGAGCAAAAAATCGTTAAATTACTCGACCTAAAAGTCTGTAAGGGAGCAAAGAAATGCACGAGTGCAATTCTCATAGCCTCGTATGAGCATAAAAGAAAAGAAGTTCTCTAATGCTAAAATCGACGTAACGTCATGTGACGAGCCTCTTAAGAATGTCGACGTCATTTCCGATGCACACGACGCTGCGCGACACTTTCAGGAGGGCGCGGCGAATCGCGTCAATCGAAATTGTGGATACCCTAAGAATATCCGTCGAGACGCAAAAGCCAGCCCAGCGTCGTCGCCGTCTGTGTAGTCGCAACGATCCCGATGCTAGCAGAGACAGTAGTGGTGCATTGCTCGTAGTCGTCGTCGTCGTGGTCGTCGCCGTCGAGGATCGATCCCGGGTCCCGGGCGTCGCGTTCAAAGTGACGTCACGTTACGTCACCAGCCTCAACGGAGCAGAAACGGAAGAGCGTATTGGTGAGCACATCTCCTTGCCGATCTTTCCTCGTGTGGGTTTCTGCGAATGTGAAAGTGAGGGCAGGCGGCGCCTGCGCACTGTTAATTACATACTTGAATCTACAGGCTCGGGGAGATCGGTGCGTGTCGTATGTGATACGCACGCACGCACACGGATACGTTATAGAGATAGCTGGAACCCGACCTCCTCACTTGGTGCGCCGCAACGTGACCTACGCTACGCTGCTTCTTGTCTTGTGCGATTTCCATGACGTGCAATGCCATTAGGATATCGCGAACTTTTGCATTTCTCTATATCTATTATCTCTACGTCACCTTACGCGTGGAAAGATACTAATACGCGTGGCACGCTGAAGCAAACACATTTTAAAGCTTCGGCTAACTTTGTTTTCCACGTAGAGCTTAATCTTAGCTGCGTGTCTAGTAATAAAAAGCAGTCGTGTGGATCGAGAGAAAATATAGCACGTTACTCGAAGCATCTTTCTGCTCTTGGTGGGTGGTTTAAATGGCAGTATCGATATAGATTGCACATTTCGATATAGCGGCCAAGGAGGATTAAATTTATCGCGTACCACCCATAGACCAAACCTTCCGAGCCTGTTTTGTCCTCGGTCGATATACATCCATAGGTATAAACATAACGCAACTGGCTTTTGTTTGTTTAACAGTAGGGATTACGAGACTTACAATTAGACTAAATAACTGACAGATCCTTTTCTGTTAATCGTCGTTGGCCCCATGTCTCATGCTCCACGAATTACTTTGTTCATAATTTCGATGCCTCCGATCCTGGATGTAGCTAGTGCAGCTAGCGAGTCGTAGCAAGATGATGTAATAAATAAAGCCTAGGTCGCTCGTAAAAGAATATGGATCCTGTCTTTCGGATCTCTCTTGTCTCTTTCCCTATGTATTTCCGGTTCTTCCGTTACACGAAGCAAAGCTTCCCGGTAAAGTATTTCGCCTCCAACTTTACACCCATCTAAACTTTTCTCGCTGCCGCTATCCGGTAATGTATAGATAGATTGTATAATATATATATAAGAAAGATTACAAATTAATTGAAAACTTTGCCATAAACTACGTATGCAGCCACGCACGCGCATTTTTGTTCTCTTCCAAGCGAGATGCATATTGCTATATCAACGCGGTCTGGTCATAATATCACGCGTGAATTAATTAGAACTAATTGCATCAAAGAGGGGGGGTCCAGGAGCTTCCGGAAAAGAGCGAAAGGTTCGTGAGACTTGGGTTTGTGGAATACACGCGGCCGCGCGCGATATTGTGAATGAGAGAAAGAGAGAAAGCTCGAGAGGGACAGGCAGCAGGTGCGCAGACGGTGGGGCGATTGGAAAGACGAAGAAGGGGAAAAGAGAATGATTGGTGGTGGGTGGCGAGGGGCGCCTCCGTTTCCCTGGCCCCCTGCTTCGTTTTTTCACCGTCGCGAAGCACGGAGAAGGAGAAGAGGCCTATCACGGTAAACTCACACTGAAGCGGCAAGTCGTGTGGGTGTTGGAATTGGAGATGTATAGGTGAACGTCGGTGTGAGTGAGTCCGTACGCGGCGGGAAGCGTCGTTCCTCTTGGTAGTACTGGGTAGTACTACGCGAGACGCCACGCGAGGAACACGCTTTACGTGCGCGCATCGTGATCAAAACATTCGCCCATTTCGGTGTCTAGTGACCAGAGAAAAAATCTCGCGTGTGTTTTGCCTACTGCATCGCTGAGCAGATTGCTCTTTGACCTTTCCATTGCGGAAATCAGTGCGTTTGGCGGATTACTCGTAGTTTCTCGAAATCACTCTCTCTCTTAACCCCGTCTGTGTTCTTCCGTAAGCCTACTGCCTCTTCTTACCAAGGATAATGCGGTGCTCCGGCACGCACCTCGAGTGCGTCCCTTCTGGCGCGTGGAGGTTGTTCCTCTTTACAACCTAAAGCCTAAAACCTATTGCCGTGCAACGTCTTATAAACTATTGGGTAAACCCGAGGTGGATCATTTTACACTTTTTTACGATCCTCCTTGTCCACTGCTTTTCAACGGTAGAAAGTAATAAATAATAACATATATTGGTGCTTGTATCACGTACGCGTATAGTATAGTGTGGTTGGATATCGGACAATTCAGAAGTACCTCCCACGTCATTTTGGATCCCGGGTTTATAGTATTTATAAAAGATTCTCCTTCTACGTCTTACCCTGTGGGACACGTCACTTGATCCTTGACGAAATTACGGGATGTTCTCACGCTAAGAGAGGGAGAGAGAGAGAGAGACGTTAACGGGTCAGTGGCACCTTCTGGTCGGTCGAGCTTCCCTTTTCAAGAGGGTCGTGACATGCTTCGTCAGAACTTTATTTGTTAACGTTGACAAGTGCGTTGATATAGGCATACCGACTTAACACGGATGAAGAAGGAGCTTACGTTGTGCAAATCTAGTTTGTGTTGTGTTTCCACGTGTTCTCAATGGAATACTCCCTGTCGGCGAGTTAAGATAATACCTACGTAAAGCAAGAGGGCGTGATCCTTCTGCATCAAATTCATCGAGGACGCAAAGGAACTCTCGTGGAGTAAGGAGTATAATTGTAAGTTGTTGATTAAAGTGTCGAATATCAATAGCGTCATGGGCCATATTAATGGTTACTACGAATATACGCACAACGATGTTTACACGTTCTAACCACAAATGGCAGCATTACGGCTCGATTCATTACTTTTGAAATAACATGCTCCGGTCATCAAAGGGTTATCGATCGGAGCTCTAAGAATGTAAAGGAGTTGTGTCGTAGATTTGCGATGAATAGCCTTAGTGTCGATTACGTAGTTTTACAAACGTCGCAGAGCTAAAAGCTAACGTCTCGATCCGTTGATGTAGTTGGAAAATTAACTTGTACTCGTAGTAAATTACGAATGATTGGATTAAAAGAATCATTAAATATTCTGGTTCTTTCCGGTGCTCCCATCATTTAATGTTGAATTATTGGTACAATCGCCTCAAAAGGTGGCAAGGTCGTATCATTGCAAACAAACAAAAAGATTAAGGAATTTGTCACGAGTGAGTGGGCACTTTTGCAAAGGCGTCGTTGTCGAAGTCACCCTGTTATTCGCGCCCTTTCCTGTCCAGGAATCCTTCCTTTTATATCGTTCTTCCTAGACTATTATTTTTCGGAATAGATATCATTATGATTGGCCTCGTTCTTTCCATATAAGATTCCATGCGTTTTCGCGAATGTCGCCGAAACTACGTACCTTATTTTAATCTGTTCCGAGAAAGTGTAACACCTCCGGCTTCTCGGAGCGTCGTCTTTGTCGACGTCGTTGCCATAACGACACCCCCGGACAAATTTTTCTACGTCGCCACAACGGACGAGTTCGCCTTGACGTAGGCGTCGCCGATTGCTCCACGTGAAATGCTTCTGTTCCGAGAAATTTTTTTTTTACGAGTAAACCGAAATCGAGGGTAAAGAAATGACGTAGTCTCTAAACTGCGCTGCAATTATGAAATTTTCTTAATCGATTAGTAGTTTCGGCAGATCTCGTTCCACTAAATGTATTGAACCCGGCGCGAATATAAAATGGCGACTATCATTCTCATATCTTGTGCCCTCTTTTAATTTTTTGTGCTTGCTTCGTATTGCTTCCACTCTTCTGTTTTCTCAAACTTCCTTAGGGTCCAGGTATGTACCGTTGCACGGCGGACGCTCATGAAAAATAACGCGAGAGGCATTTTTGATTCGTAATTCTTGACGATACTCGCATTTGTCCACGCACAAACTGTGCAGTTATAACGTGATTGAATTGCAACAGTAAGAATCTCGCGTTTCACCCGCGAGAGCGACAATCGTCAGTCGCTGTTCATTTGCCAATGATTGCGACATAGTACATGTATGTGTCGTATTGAAAAGTTTCCCCTTCTGCCATCGACGTCTACGTTCATTAGAATCTTCTTTTCACTTAGACGCATAGAATGCGTGAAATTCTGAGAATGCGTGAAATTCTCTACTCAAAAATGATCATTGCGTGACAAACCCCTAATATCAGTGTTTCGCAAATGTAAAGGTAGCTATAGGTAGGAGGATCAAGAAGAGATTGCCGCGGCGTGTGGCGTCCTGGAGAACTTAACTGTCCTGAGAGGATTGGCTGTTATTCTCATTTATTAGTTACCGTGGAACGAAGCAGCTGGCGCGCTCGGTGTGAACGGTGCTTTATCCTTTGAACGTAACAAGGACCTCCTGCCTACCTGACTGCCTGCTTGCCTGGCTGGTTGCCCTCTTTGGCGGCGGGGCGCCCTTTGCTACGTGATGCGAGCCTCATGGGAGGCACACAGTCGGCAACAGAGTTTGGATTGGGTAGAAGAGAAGGAGACGCGAGAAGGAAGGAACTGACAGTAAGAACAGAATGAGAGGAACCGAGAGAAATCCTTCGTGTAGTCCGACCGACATGAGATCAGAAGATACAGAGCTGATCGTCATTACAAAATGGAAAAAAGGCATAAACAGAGAGTGCGCTGTAAATGCACTGGCCTTTGTTGTTTACATGAAGGATTCTTCACGTGCCTTAGGCCTTGCTCACATGAAAATATCCTCAAGGATGCATCATCGAATTTGTTGGGTACCTAAACGCAATGTGTGGTAGTCGCTGCTTCTGCGATGTAGAACTTACGAGCGGTAACAATGGGAGTAATGGGGATTAGGAACGATTTAAGAATTTTTTTTCCTAATTTGGATATCATTAAAACTATGAAATATTATATCGGAAGTGAATAAAGTGAATACTGTGCTGGTGTACGATATAAAAGGTATTGAAAATCGTGTTGCGCAAATAGCAGTTTAACGCCCTTTCGAGCCACGTGACAAAGTGTCGATTAAAACTTCATGAACAGTAGTGGCATCTCGCGGATTCGTGGACGAAACCTTTGAAACTGACGTCATTGCGTACAGTATTCTACGTCGTTGCCATGACAACATCGGAGAACTCTGGCTGTATCGCACTAAGCTTATAGAGTACGCTTTCGTGATAGGCGAGAGGTCCAAACATCCGTACGAGGTTATGACGTTTTCGTCTGCGCACTTTATAGCGTAATTTAGAAATTTTT
This sequence comes from Pachycephus smyrnensis, assembly GCA_030142225.1. NCBI lineage: Eukaryota > Metazoa > Arthropoda > Insecta > Hymenoptera > Cephidae > Pachycephus > Pachycephus smyrnensis. The sequence continues at coordinate 137,379 of JARQST010000543.1, read as the reverse complement.
GATATCTATTTTTTTATTATTTAAGTGATAAATAAATCAACGGACGAGCATTATGAAAAACCACGGTCATATTCTATCAGATTACTCATACGGTTTTGAAATTTCCAACACATGCCTGTTCCCCATTACTTTCGTACATAAGTCTGACAACTTCCTTCCATTTCCACTTCCCTTTTCGTGTATCCATATTTTTCCTGCGCTTCCTCTCCTCCCTGTCTCTGCTTATTCAACACGTATTTCAAAGTGAAGTCGTGTTTACATAATCTCGTCTGTTATCACAGTTACTCACATTCTCCAACGCGTCATTCATATTTTATTCGTACGTGAACACGTAATCATTCAGATTGAGTCACTCTTTTCATTTCAAGATAAATTTACTTCGTACACGCATTGCTGTATCTCGCGTGAAAAACATGAGATAAACTTCTCACTTACAATCAGTAGTCTTGCCAAATTTTCCTACTTTTTTTTTCAGAATTCTTCGAATGCATCGATTTCGCAAAAATAAAAGAGAATGACAAATAAACGTGTTTAGAGGGAAAAAATTCCATAGGACGTGCGTGTATCTAAGTGGATGCAATATGTATATAGATATAGATATAGCGAAGGACACGTGGACATGTAAATATACTAAATAAAAATGTTTGTTAGCGATGTTCGCAATCTCAAGTGTCGTCATGCCGAGGGACAGATCGGCGGTTCAATTTCGCACGGTCTCGGCTCCGATGCCTTTTCAAAATTCAGCATTAATTTTATTGTCATTGTAGAGTCTTTCCTCCCCCTCCTCCTCTTTCCCATATGTTTTCTGGTGCCTGCATATAGATATATAAGCATGGCTAGATACGCGCAACATAATGTGCCTATATAAGGACGCACGTGTCTACTTTCTTTCGAATTTCTACCGCCGTTACTTTAATCTTCCGATCTCGATCAACTCCTAAATCTCCTTTTGACGCTCTGAATTGCGTTTCTCCACTGTACTCTTGCACTTTGGCTATCTACTCGACAGCCTTATTTTCCCTTTATTGTTCTCTGAATTCTCGTTAGATTTTCAAAATATTTTTCGTTGCGTCCCTTGGTGGGTAAACCCCTAGCCATTTCTGCCGGCAATATCTAGATAAAACCGTGTTGAATACCTTCCTGGTTAACTCCTTCCGGTCGATTGTAGTATTTGTGACAGGCCTTAACGGATGATTAATTCTGAGTGACGTCTGTATCGTCATTACGTGTCGCGACTGCCAGAGTGGATCCATCGATCGATCCGCCATTGGAAACCGGACGGTTAGCACTTATTGCCAGAAATTCGATTCTCGAATTGCTATGCATTATTTACTTATTTCTTCACGGATCCTTATCAAAGATGGCTTCGTGGCGCTTGTACAACTGTTATCTGATAAATGTAGGTTATCGTTGGAAATTAGGCGCATCGACGATCGCCGTATGTTTAATCTCGATTGTTGCATCTTCTCGTATGGGTAAACAACCTTAGTCGTTCATTACGTACTCGTGTTTGGGGCTTGTTAAATAATGGTAGTGATCAGTCAACCGGTGATTAGAATGAAAAACACTGCGCAAAATCTATTGCTCGCATCGATGATTTCTGAAAAATTCACAAGTCGATGCTCAGGAAGTCACTCGGTGATGGCGAGTAACTCCTGGTTCTGTTATTAATTTCTCGACAGATAATATCTTCGATCGATGCTCCTGGACATCGATCCTTCTACTTCCGCGCTTCATATTTCCTCTTGTGCAATTCTCTTTCACTTACAACTCTTACTGTTTTCTTTTCTTCTCTTTCTCTTAAATCATTTAGTCAATCATTCAAGGCCATCTTCGTAGCTCCATTCAGGTTTTTATCATTTCGCTTGGCGAGTTCACGGATGAAGTTGTTAGAGGCGGCGCGCAGATTCCTGGTCTATTGTTGCGGTTACGTCAAAATATTTACACAGGTGATGCGAAGTCGATTGCAAACTAGCCGTGTTGCTTATAGTTGCAGCCTAATGAAATCTTGATTTAGATGCGTAAACGTCCGAAGTTATTTTCGGCTACTGTCTTATCGCGAAATTGCAAATGCACCGACACAGTACTATCCGTATCATTTAGCAGTTCTGACTCGTTCGCAAGTCGCCGATAGCAGTTTAGTATTAGCAGCCGTGAAAAGAACTTGACTATTTTTTAACTCCAGTACATTGAAACGCAATGATACGTTAACGAATATGTGACAATGCATAATCTGGGTAGTTGGATATGTTAATGCGATCGCATCATTGTTATTTTTTTGAGTAAATCTTACATGAAAACACGCAATTATTGTACGTCAGTTTGTTTATACTGTGTATATATGTATACCTAGCGCACGTCAGCAGTTCTCTAGTTTCCAGGAAACGCTTTGGCTCTTCACGTGACGTAACTAGTATAGACGCACGATTATTCGCTTTACCAAAAGAGAAGGTTATACCTTTTTTTCTCAGTGAGACAATTATTCTTCGAAATTTAGTATTATTCAACGAGCCGTAATTCTAGCCGACGTTCCTATATAAAAGATTTTTCCTGCCACCGTGATTGACCTGTTCTTGTACTTTCTCGCGTAATCTGAAAAAGAAAAAAGGAATTAGAGACTAGAGGATGTTCCCCCCCATTAGAATACGCTAATGTTTTCAGTAGTGAAGCCACTGAATCTGACGATCACACATTCGCCCACGCGATAGAAGAGGACTTAGGATTCCCGCAGCAGACGTACCTCCTGGTGGTTGTCATAGCGGCGGTTGCCGTTTCCTTGGCGAATGAGTCGTCGGCCTCGAAAAAGGCCCCAGCAGTCCACAGCACTTGTTACGAGTGATTAATGCGGCTCGACGAATCGTGACTGAAAACTTAAAAATCGTCGTCGAGAATCCATAAATGATTTTTTTTCGGCTGCGATGAATCACGAAACAATGGTCTCACGTGGATCGCAGCTGAATTGACGGAGCCGAGCAAAATAAAGTACGAAAAGGGAAAACGGCCGAGGGACTAGAAGAGTCCGAGTTCGCATCGTCAAACATAAAGTTAATCCAAAGAGGAACGTGTTTATGTTGTCTTAAATCAGCGAGTTGGACTTCTGTCTGTTCGCAACGAGCGATCGACGCCATCTTAGCCGACAGAGACAATCGATTTGCTGGCAACTCTCAAGGATCAATTTAACCTCTGCATCTGGCGAGATATTCTCCATTCTCAAGCGTAGCCGATATGGATTACAGACTTTTGTCGAACAACAATAACAACGAAAATCAAAATAACAACAACAACAACAACTATCCCACCCACCATCGTAAGTATCTCCTGAATTATTTCTTCCAGCAGTCTTTTATCTATATATTTCTCTTTTCTCTGTTACTATCACTCTTATCGCTTGTGCTGATATACCTGCTTGTATGTACGCATTGACGGCGACTAATTAGTTTTCACGTAGCGATTAGAGTTTTCACTGTGTACATTGTTTATAGAGAAAAGCAAAAGTCATGCACGTTTTGTATATACACATGCTGATATATTTTGCCACTTTGTTTGTTTGCATCTTTCGTAATGGTTCGCCCAATGCAAAGCAGGAAAAGGGCAGGTGCCATGTGCGTCAAGCCGACTATTTCCTGGCGATAACGCCACTTCACTTACTCAGCTTTCTTTAAATACCAAAGCGTACGACGGTCCTTTTATTTTTACGTATCTCGTGTGAGCTTTCATTTTTACTGCTCGGAGCGATTTATTACTATACGGTCTATTGGCTTTTCTACGGTTACGTATAACAATATTTACACTTACGCCTTGATGTAGTTACTTGCTGCACTGCATCTCATTAAGTTCTCCGTACGTTCAACTAGACGCTATAGGCACTCTGGAGATTAATAGAACAATACCTGAAGCCTAAAAGATTCATGGAATATTTTAACGAGTCCTTGAACCTTTTGCAACCAATTGCTTTCTAGATGATCGTTCATCGATCCTTTATCGATCACTTTCCATTGGTTTTGACCGCTTTTACTAATACATTACAGAATAGTCATAGATTATAATGGCGAAGCGAATCGAAGTTATTACATTGTCTTCTTATTCTCCGTTCCTCTCTCTACTTCTCTTTCCACGAAAAAGAATACAATGAAAACTTCGCTTCGATTAGTCGTAGTGACTCAGATTTTGTATCCAGTGCTACATAAATTGCAGAAAGTAAAGTAAAAGCAGCTCTCTTTAGGTAGAACGTTCTCATCAGTTCCATATGAACTCCTGATTGGCTGAATTTAGAAATCGATAAATATTACAATATTCAACTTATTTCTTACATATAAGAATATCGACTGTGGTTATCTTCGGATACTAAGAAGTAATAGTTTGTCTACAAGCAGCGATATGGAGAGCTATCTAGCGAGCGTATATCTATAACCTATCTAACTATCGTAAGCAGCTACGTAACCTACATAAGTCAAGGATCTACATACGGGGAAAGTCGTGAGGAAGGAGATCCGTTCGGATTCGATGTCGTAACGATTTGCCGAATACGAATCGGAAAAAGATTTCGCAGAACTGCTTCCAGTCCACGTTTCCCAGCTTTTATCGACGTTTAGGATGTTTAGATTTAGGCCACAGCTGTGGTGATGCGTGGGAACGAATGTAGGTGAGAAAGTGTGCGGAGACGTCAACAAGGTGACTAGATAAAAGGGGGCACTCCTGACGCACAAGGCTCGAGCCGTGAAATCGTCGCTAGTAAAATCTGTCGCAATGAATTCCTGGGACAGTCGTGTCTCGTGCTCGCGCTCACATTTCAAGTAGCAGGGGGTTTATCGGTTATCACTTGTCGGATCGATTTAATTGGTTCGTGATTGCACGACACTGATAACGCAGTAAACAACTGTTGGATAAACAATTGTGTTTTTCAAATCTTAAAGGTTTTAATCTTCCATGGGTTTACACGCGGAAGTATCACCAAAAGATGTTTTTCTCTTCGTTAGTAAATTTCACCTTGTTCCTCCAGCTAGATCAATGTTTGGTCCAGCTGTATTGATTTATGCATATGTTTCCTTGGGATTCGTTGAAGCACACGCATTTCCGTGAAAATCATTGATTGCTCGGAGTTTTTAAGCGCCGGGACGAGTTGGGTCATTTGTCCTAATTTATATTTCACGTCTGTTTGTTGGACTTTGAGCGTGTTTAGATCAATAAATGCATTAATCCACAGCGTCCCACGCACTTAACGTATATGTAGTACATATACTATATAATTATATATATATGTAAGTGATTCACTCTCGGTTTCTCCTATTTCGAAATTTTCTCTCTCTCTTTCTCCAGCCATTCATCATGCATCCTCCTGTCGCACTATACTCTTTACATCGTGAGGCTTATTCTCACAGTGCAAGGCAATAAAGTGCGTGTGCGTGCGTGTTGTTTGGCGTCCTGTAAACAAGGCAGTTGCCAATGCTCCACATTCTATACTCGTAAATCTCCAATCTATACGCATGTACGCATAGGCACTATTCGCCAAGGGATCAGTCACTGTATGCGCTGCAGAGTTTGTACAGTAAGTACAGTATCTTCCGCCTGTATGGAATATTTAGAAACATAACATTGGCATCCCAGTGCAACATCACACACGTGCACTTCTCTCTGTTATGCGTGCATATTCTGTCGGCTGACGCGAGCACAGTGACGTTTGCGACGTCTCGTCATAAAACTGAACTAACTCTTATCCATATTTACGCACTCCAATCTTCGCACGTACATGTAATCATTGTAAATCATGTGAATACGTACACACTGATTATCCTGTAACCGTTGAAGAATGAGTCTCTGCACATAGACGTGCGTAATAGTTGCGCGTGCAACAACCGCGATTCTAATTGGTCGCAGTCGGCGGGAAGGAAAACGAGAAAGCAATGTAAAAGGAATCGTCGCTTGGCGAGGATCACGGCGTCGAGGCGTCGAGGCGTCGGGGCGTCCTCGAGAGTAGGTTCACGCCAATTATGGGCTTCCAGAGAAGTTGCTTAATCGAGTTACGCGTGCATTGTCAACGGGACAATCGCGGCGAATGCAGCTGCGGCTGCGACAATGGCGGTGGCTTTAAGAAAGACACTGAGACCTGTAGAGGAGGAGGCTGTGTGCAAAGACTATTGGTAGAGACGATTGAGCGAGGGAACAGTTGGAACAAATAGGGGAATGGAGGAACGAGGAAATCCATCTCGTAGCAGAATTTTCCATTGCCAGTGCTCCTTTGACAAAGGTAATGAACGGTTTTCCATTGATTTACAGTGATTTATCACACGTAACCTTTGGCAAAAAAGAATTGGTAATGGGAAATTTTGCTACGGGATAGACTCGCGAATAATGCTAATCAATGGAAATATGATAGTTGCAACTTTTTTGTTTTGTTTTCCATAACTATAAACGCGCAGTTTGGTTAACAGGTGGACCAATAGATCATTTATTACGTGCATCGTAGAAAATTTAAGAGTTCCAAGCGAAAGAAAGTAAATCGATAGGAAAGTAAAGAAAGCAGGTTGATGGCGGTATAATAGGAAATCTAAATAACGGCAACATTTGTCTGTGTGTGGCGAGAGAGCAAAGTGAGAGTGAAAGAGTGAAAGAGTGAAAGAGTAAAAGAGAGGAAGAGTTATACGTGGGAGGGATGCACGACTCACGCTCGACATTCCGAGCACAGTGGCGATTCTCACTAAAAATAGATTGCATCACATTCCCGTAAACAAACGGGTCGTCAGCTCCCTTCGGAAGGCAGCAGCGCTGTCTTTCGAAAAAGTCGAAAACAGCTTGAGAGGACAGCGAATGCGTAAATCCCATCTCGAGAATCCTCGTGATGCTCCGCAATGACTGCGGAAGTTCAAGCTACGAGATACAAGAAAGTCCAGACGTAGGAAAAATCGACGACACGTGCGAGAGGATGGAAGCAGAAATCCTCGAGAAAATTCCTTGAGATTCCGTCGAGCCAGTCGTATTACTGCTGTCCCGGTTTTTACTCACTGGACGCAGCGAGCACGTGAGTGACATTTAACTGCTCCTTGTAAAAACAATAAGATCAGAGGAGCGTGCTAGTGAATGAACGTAGGCGTTTCGGGACAGGGACTAGACGCCTGGCCCAATTTACTAGACTATTGATAGAGATTTCAAACGAAGACGATCTATTTTCGGCTCGAGAATCTCCTCATTAGGGCCAACTTATGTTTTACACTCTCTTACGTGTCTTAATCTCGTGCCATCCTGGCTTGGCGTTGTGGACGCTCACTTGCTTGCTGAGTCAGTCAGTTAATACGACAATGATGAAAAGTCGAGAGGGAACAAGGGGAACCTAAGGAATGACGAATACTCTGCTTTTTCTTCCCATTTCGTTGTTTTCTACGAAACGCCAAATTTTCCATTTGAAAAGTATCTCGTGAAAATCTTTCGACCTCGAGCAAGGTCCCACCTGGCTCATCAGTATCCTCTATAAATACGCCAGTAAACCTGATCGCGATTCTGCACTTTTAAGATGTTTGCGTCGCTTTGCGGTATTCGACATTTATCTTTGAACTCTTTGAGGCGTCGACACAATTATCGAAGCGTTCCGACGCACTTTATTACGATAAACGGTTTACTCTATTTAGAGAAACCCGTACATTGTGTTACTAGCAACTCAAGAATACATTATTCTCTTGCAAACGCCTTCTCCGAGGGAAACATTACTTTATCTTTTGTCTTTTATTCTTCGTAGACCAATGCAAGCCGAAAGATCACGAGTTCCCACGAAGATTCCACCATATTCGCAAATTACAGAATTCCTGCTTTTCGTATCCGCATCTTCTTCTTCTTCTTGTACTTGAAGATCTTGCGGTATCGAAATGCCTATAAAGTTGGTTCACTAATGTAATTCATATTTCCCCGACTTCAGAGGGTGTCTTCCCGAAAATAGACCAGGGCGTCGTGTACGTAGACAAAGCCTTAGAACGAGGGTAAGAGTTCTCTGTTCTTGGTGTCTTTGCGTTAATTGCCTCCGAGTCTCGACAGGCAGGAAGTTAAATCGAGCCCCAGGTAAGCAGAGCTGCAAACGATACGATAAGACCTGGGGAATTCGACCGAATAACTCTGGGAAGGGACGCGATGTCGACATATGAATGTGTACGAGTACGAGACGCGTACACACGTACAATCCAGTCGTGTCTGTTCGATAATCTGGGATTGCACGATCGAACATTCGGACAGTTGAACAGTTGAACAGTTGAACAGCGGCTGAGAATTTGAACAGTTTCATACTCTTGAGAAAGTTGCGATTTATCTTGTAAAATTCCTTCGACTCGACCGAAGATAAGAATTCAATAATCTCAGTGTCAGTTTAAGGAGTCACATTGGTCGCTCGATGCTTTCTGCCCTTTAATTCTTACTTCGTCATTCGTCTCCCCCACCCCACCCCCCTCGTTTCTATTGTCTTCTGGACTTTTTTTTTCCATTTAGCCAGAAAATTCCTTATTCGTGCAGCAATCTCGCCACGTCAGTTGTGCTCGGTCCCCATGAAATATTTACTGTTCGCTCTTTGCATACTTATCCGCCGCGTACGTGCATCGGTGCATCGGTGCATTCGAACGAACCAAATGGCTCCTTTGTATAAACGCGCAAACACACAATGTGAAGAATCAACATGAAAATATATACACACGCAATCTGCATATAAAAAAAATTACATTCTCTGCTGAATTAAATTACTTCTATTAGGAATGGATCCCTAGGGATCGGAGGGCGACTATGTATAAATGTAAATTCATAATGAGGTCGAGTAAAAATTCAGCTACGCGAATCTAGAAGCAAGAATATCTGCGAGATTAAACAAAAGTTCACGATAGTCATGAATTATGATAGTAACAGGTAAAAAAGATGCAGGACGCATCCAACCCGTAACAGGAGAAAAAAGTCCATCATCTCGGCAACAGAATCCGATGGTTAGTTTTTTCTTCTTTTACATCCAACCCACGTGTCTTTGCTCTATGCGTACAAACATAACAATACCTTAGTGAACTCTCGTGGAAACGTAGGTGCATTCTGTCTGCGGCATCTGGATTGTTTGCTTAAGTTCTCGATTGACATTTCTTCGATATCTATACTTCTATACAATCTCACTAACCTATAAATGTATTAATACGCACGTAGCGAATTGTATTGTCCTTTCATATGAAATTCCATAGTTTTTTTTAGGAATCCGATTGACTCGCACGTCACAGTCTTAAAAGGTTCATCAATATTTGCACGACTTGAACTCTCCCAGTGTCCAGTGACTATACAAGATATATAGGAATCGATACACGTGACGTCATCAGTGCGTCACTGCGTCATCCACGTATGAGAATTCTCGAGCGAAGAAGAGTATCTTGCAGATTACGTGAAACAGCAACTACCTAGTTATCCATGCCTCTTGTCATATATATATTTCACTTGACCATTGAAAATACTCGAGTGACTGTGGATTTTCGTAGTTCATTTATTTCCTCATGATCTATACTTAGCAACTATCCAAAGTCATCAAGCGTCGTCTGACACTGTGACACTTTTAGAAGTGCAATAATAAAACTCCATGAAATAGCGTCCCTTTGGCGAATACAAAAAGTCAAACGGATAATCTGCCGTTGCTATACATATATATACTTACACACACGACGACACATTCTCGGGGAAATTGTCGATCGTAAAGTGTCGCAACATCCGCCTCCGTAAGTAAATTTTGACTTCCGGCAGAAACGCGTGCGCGACATTCCAGCGTTTCGACAATTGGTCCGCGTAGATAAAACGTCTCTTGAGCAAATATTACGTATTCGCCGTGATAAGTTTCTAGGGCAAAGTTTAAGTTTGCATTTCTCGCCGGTAAACGATTGCACTTGAGTGCAGCAACCCTTGGCATGGCCACCTAACACGTAGATGTGTCTGTATCCACGTGTGTAAAGAGAGAGAGAGAGAAAGAAAGCAGCGGGTGTTTCGCTCAAACAGCAAAGGCCTAATTAAGAGCGAACGTAGCTAGTTGGCTACTGCGCATTCGCTTTACTCCGGGCACGCCACACCGCGGCGTCGGTATGGATCCCATTCAGGTCGACACGACCTCGATAACGCACTGCCTACGTAATGGTTACACGTTTTCCAGTGACGTCATGACCCACATTACGAAACTCCCGCGAAACCTTCCGTGAATTTTCGCTCGACTTATTTCCGCGCGAAATCGACGCCCTCATATTTTTGGCTACCGACGTGCAAACCGAATGATCATCCGCATCGGAATAAACGGAGGACGAATGCTTTGTCTGTGTCTCAATTCTTTTATTCCTTCAAATGCACTTCACATTAGCATTCTCCGTCCGTGTCCTCTTTGCATCACCTACGAATGCATCTACGTTGTCCTTCTTGTGTGTCCGTAGTATTTCAAATTCGTTAGAGTAGCCGGAGAGTTTTCTTCGGAACAATCCGGAAATACGAGGGACGACAGATTCAGTGACGTCGCAGATAAAGAGTATGGCTAGGAAGGTGCGTAAGCATGGAGAAGAAGAAGTGGTGCTAACTCGCGCGTCGAAGGATTCGCTCACGGGAAAAGGACAAAGACACGGCTGATGATGTAATTCTTGGAAGGAACTCAATGAAAGCAGGACAAATAGTTTTTAAGGACGCACTATGTCCAGCGACTATTTCGAAATGTGACACGAATCCTCGAAGAAGCTTCATCGGGTCGTCCGTCACTGCTGTCACGTAATTCTTCTATCTGATTCTTTTTTCGTAAACTTTATATTTTCAAGTTTCGAATACTGGCCTCGTGTATAAGCATCGTCGTTACGTTTTGCATTACCGTTACATTGTTATACGACAATAAGTGCTTTTCTTGATATACACAATAAATATGAAAGTATGTCCTGAAGCGTGACTCCTCGAGGAAGCAGATGCTCTCTGCTCGTTGCTTCGCCTCCTGGTAGTGAATCGTGTAAAAGGTTACGAGCAGAATCTACGTTTGTTTACAATACTATCGACAGGAGGCAAATCCAGGAACAGCAAGGCGTGTCCACGCGTAGCCGAATAAAGTTTGTATGTTGGAATAAAATAAAAGGGTTTTTTTAAAAACGTTGAAATATATTTTAACGGTATGACTCGATGGACTATATTTTTATGTATAAAAATCATGTACATTTTTTGATTTTTTCGATGTAAAGATAGTAATATGTTATAACGTACTAAATTGAAGTTATTAATAAAACAACAAAGAAGATTGAACATAGTAAAATTATATTCGATTCTTCCGTAACAGTTACGGAAACATTTTCTTCGCGTAAAATTCCTGGAAATACTGTTACGCGAGAAATTATTAAAACTCAGTGAAACGTCTTCTTCTATTGAATATGCCTCGATAGAATATTCGATTTAATGCGTCGCACTAACAATAGGATACTAGTGTACTACTGTTAGTATACACTGGAATGGGATAACGCCATTAGTAAGTATAGACACTAGTTACCCCGCCTTCCGATCGAATTTCTATTCTTCTTAACTAAACTTTCTTCTCCTCCCTTCTTCCTTGTGATATCTTAGTGTGAGTTCTCTAGGCTGCAGCCTGGTACACTGTTCACGAACACAGGAGATCGAAGACTGTGTCCGTGGCATAACGACAACGAGTCACATGAGTAGGTCAAACGGATAAAGTAATGAGGGAATTTCGATGCATTAATTGATGCGTCGATGCACCGATGCATTGATGCATTGATGCATTGATGCGAGGATCGCGAAAGATCCGGACAGCTCTCTGCCAGATCAGACAGCAGTGATATCGGGTTATGGCTCATGATTACACCCTTTGGACGGGCCATTGCCCTTTATTTATGCAAGCAGGCAACGTCTAAGTTATAGAAGGTACCGAATACTTTTATAATGTCCTGAGAGAATGCCGCAGCCGTCAAGTGTTCGGGCTTCGTTCTTTTTCTTCTTCTTTTTCTTGTTTATGCGTGCATGCAGGTACAGCTACGTATCAATACGCGTATCCGCCTGTGTGCGTGTCCACCTTCTTCCGGATTCATCTCAGATCAGAGATAGAAGAATCAGTGAAAAGCATCGGTGATCCTCTCGAGTAGTTTCGGCCTTACAAGAGAATCGTGAAGCTGAATGAGACGGAGAATATCATCTTCGTCAATTTCTTCACGTGCTGGACGCTTTTTGGATACCCTGACCCGATTAAAAACAGAAGCAGATACGAGTCTAAATAAGTTGACTGGCAGTTGATCGTTGTATTGGAATTTCGACATAACTCTACGGAGTGTCTAATTCAATGTGTGGCTTTTCAGCTTAGCTGTGGCATACCGGCTGGGCCAACTAAAAGTAGCCACTGTAAGTAACGACAGATCGGAGTTCGATTGCTTTGGCCACCCGGTATATCGATCCTATTCAAACATATCGTCTGCCATCCGCCTAGACTTACCGCACCCTCCGGCATCCTTCTGTGTCCCTCTGGATCCTTCTGGATCCTCGAAACACCAGCCAATACTCCGTTCCTCTCGAGAGAAGTTCCTTTTTATTCCACTTCACTCAACCTCACTTCACTCTGTGGACGCTTTGCAGAATGTCAACAATGTCTAGAGCCCCTGACCACTTCCACGTGCTCACTATTTATACTCACAGTCACTCTCTTTCACTTCTGTACAGGGTTATTTTCGGCTCAACCGCACAAGTCAAAGTTGACAGCTGTCTTGCGATTTCTTTGGATCAGGATTATTTGGCAAAATTCGATTGCCAAGAGCGAGTTGAGCATTCCACGATTGTTAACGCGTGGGTAGTGTCATCGCTCTCTTCGCTCGTAGCATCTCGCGTTGTTGTCTTTTTCGTTGTCGAAGCAACGTGTTGGTACGAGGATCACTAGGAGTGCATATAGAACACTAGAATTTAGAATGTGATAAGCGGTAGGAATTTGACAATGAAAAATTTCTTCGTGCACATTTGTCATTATTATGTATAGCCTATTTTTGACCAGCTATATCCCAGTCCTCAGCGTCGACAGGGCTTCGATGAATTCAGGTCTCTATGTCCGCTCTGAAAATACGAAAAGCGAATAGCTGTGAGCCAATCGCGTGTTGGAATTAAAAGAAGGCAAGTGCAACGCTTAGCTGAAGCCTATTTACTCTTTGTATTTTCACGTAAATGAATGTTCATAATCAGGCCTCAGGATTGCGTCGATACCTCGACTACGACTGTACAACTGCAATCGCTTATAAACTTACAAATTACCGTGACTCTCACTTCGCCCTTTAACGCTGTCAACTGTCGTCGCGTTGCGTCTCGGGACAATTGTGTGCTGTCGCGTTGCTCTCAAGTGTTCCGAAAGAAAGCTCAGACGTCGTAAGCAACAGCAGCACAGTGCTGGGATATGCGACTGCAGGACGTGCAGCTACGCAGGCATCGTTGGCAGTGAATGTGCCAGAAACGTGCCACGTTCGTTTCTCAAGAAGTTATCGGATGATTCTCTTGCAGGGACGAACGATGACTGATGAGCACGGAACCTATTGGAAAAGTAACGGGAGGTTAAGGTCGCGGGTTAATGACTAGAAGGCCTTCCACTTGATTGTCATTCTCGCGTGGCGTCCATGCATGTCGGTACACGTCAGTGCGTGACGTGCACGAATGCGGCTGCAGTTCGGCCGCGAGATTGGTGTCTTTTTTAGGGGCCACCTCCTTACGGGTTATAATGTAAAATAGTCCCTTGTTGACTGTGACACTGACCTCACGGGTTGGCTATAGGCGCGCCTGCTTAACCGTGCACTATTCTACTCACGGAGATGCATTTCTTCTATAACTTGGACTCTTCCTGTATTATTGAAGATCGAGCAGTGACGAGCACTGTAAAGGTCATCCAAAAGGCGGGCTGGCTTTCCTCGATCGGTAAGATAATCCAGGAACGGCTCGTTCGTATTAGTCATTTATTGCGTCAAACTGGAGTGAGTGTCTAGACATCGAGAATGAGGGGTCAGAAGCTCAGCCTCTTTCGGGAGAGCAGAATCGCGAGTCACAGCGAAATCCAGGCACCCCCCCTCCCCTTTGTCTGCCTTCACTCTCCTCCTTCTCCCCCTCGTTCGTCTCTTCTTCTTAATACTCTCGTTCGAACGTAGCTTCCCGTTCCCTCTGACTGGGGCAGGTCCGCGCGAGACGTAGAATCGCGCCGACGAGGTTTTGAAATTCCACCTTTTGCCCCTGTGATTTATGAATATTGCCAAGCATATTGACGAGGATTGAGTTGGCGAGGGGCTCAACAGCGTAAGTCACTCGCGCAACATTTCCTTATTTCACCGGCACATTCTGAATCCTGCTTCGAGTGGCCGGAACGCTTGAAAATTTTATGTCAGCGTCATTTTTCTTTTTACTTTTTAATACTACGAGAATCAAGCGGAAGTTCGCCTTGGCGACTTCTCCTTAAGTCAGGATTATCTTTTATCGCGGGAAAACTTTTATTCGCTATACTTTCTAGAGATATTCTTGTTTCCCATCTATACTTCTATATTGAGAATGAGAACCTCTGATGGCGGCCTGGTCTATGAGACACAAAGTTCCGAACCGGCCCAAATAGTTCGAACCTGATTAGGGTCAGAGTCACCGACGAGATGCATATACCAGCGTCTGGAACAGCTTTCGGACGGAGAGTATTGTTCGTCGAAAGTGTTACGCAACCAGCCAAGCGTGATCTACTAGGGGAGAAGATTTCCTTAGGACCACGCAGTACGATTCGTACAGAGATACTACCGATACAGAATACTCGGTTAATAAAATACTTGACAGTTTTGTAATTTTGTGCAAATTTCTCTCCTGAAAGACTCAACGAATTGGCGAATACGTCGCAAGGACGCACACTCCCACGAAATTCGGCGTATGCCAAGATAAAACTCGAGGGAAATAAGAGAGAAAAGAATCCACGAGCGACGAAGGGAGATGAAGAGAGAGAGAGAGAGCAAAGCTACTAATATAGAGCAAGCAAAGATACTAATATAGAGAGAATAATACAAAAAGAATAATGCAAAAAGAATAGGCATAGGAATTGAACTAAAGACCTGAAATAAGAAGGAACGCATCAATAACAATATGAATCTAAGAGCTTAAGAGTATGAATAAAATAACATAGACAAGAAACACAGCAGAGAGCAGAACTGAAGAGAGAGAAGGAGAATGAGAAAGAGAAAAGAAAGACGATGCAGTAGAACGAAGAGGAGAGGAGTGTATGAATTGCGATCTAAGGAGGCCGCGGTGGGGCTCGGCGGCGTATCGTGTATCCAGCAATTATCGGTGCTAAATTTTTACGACGCGCGGATAATGCATGAGAGTTCCTCCCTTAGAAGGAGGGCAGGTCCTCCTTCCACGCCTGAGATTCTCCCCTCCGTTCCCTGGTCACCCTCTTACCCATCCTCTCTTTTCGATCTTTAGGATTCTCTCGGCAAAATTGCGCCGTTCCTCCCAAAGGTAACGGTCAGTCGCTAAATCCATGGCGGATCGCCTCGTTTACTTTGCATTTACACGCGAGAACTTTGGACGTGTGGCCACTCGTTACAGACAGGACGAAGGGACGAAGGGAATCCTTCCAATTATTGGACGCTTATTCGGCTACGAATTATCCTCTCTTCCCTCGAATTGAACGGGAGGAGCGAAAGAATGTTTCACTCCTTCCTCTTGCGCGATGCCTGTATTTTGCTTTATGGAGATTTCGGATAAATGCTCAAAGGAAAAAGGATCCAACGAAATACGTATGTATATGGATGTATAAGAAAGATCATATTACTTAATTGTCTGGATAATAAATTAGCACGCGCATCGTGGATATCATGGAGCGTACCTAGTGATTAGGATTTCAATAATTATTGGAATGAATATTCGGCACGTCCTATTGATTATGCGATTCCCATCGTCGTTCTTTCTAAGAAAAATGCTTAGCCCATAGTATATGGGTGGAAGCTAGGTAGGTAAGCAGGCGTAAGTACCAAGCATAGTCCGACAACAAATAAAATGTTTTGAAGGGGCCATCTATCTATGACTGTCAATGTAAGAGAGTCCCCTCGACATACAGTTTAACTCGTGGATCGACCATAGGCGTACGCAATCATAGTCGTAGTCGATCAAAGACTCGGTCGAGTCTCTCGCGTCAATATTACTTTACTTAGAAACGAGTCAACAGATTCTATTATACACGACTATACCGTTCATTCTCTTTTACAGTCGTGGTGTTTCGTTTCCTCATATTCTTTCTTCCCATATCCTGGCTGTACCTGAGAAATGCATGAAGCATTGATAAGCATTAATTCCCTGCATCCAGCGTTGCAATGCGCGTCGCTGTCTCTCTCTTCCTTCCTGTAACCCTTATTGAAAAGCCAGACACGATGATTTAGCTCTACTGTCTGTGCTCCGAATGTCTTTCGTTCTTTCTCGGGCTGCTAATGGCCCGGCAGCGAAGCATAGTTCACAGATCCCACGGACCTCACAGTTCGCAGGGCGTCGCGGCGTAGGCGTGTGTGAGTGCGTGCAAGAGAAACTGGTTGGCTGGAAATAGAAGCAGCCGCGAGTCCGTTAACAAACATGAGCAAATGAAAGAGGACTGCGGCCAAAGGAGCCACAGGTTCGTTCTGTTGTCGCCTTGCTTATTTCAGTTTGCCGTCATTACTTCAGACGCCGAATCCGTCGCCGTCGCCGTCGCCGTCCCGCCGCCAGTTTGCATGCGCTGCCGTTACGTGTTTGAAAGATGTCACGTGAGATTTGCAAGAAAACAACTACGCGCTCATTCTAAAAGGGGGCGAGTGATGCTGGGAACGTCATAGTCTTCAAATTCCTCAGATCTCAGTGATTATTACGTAGGAGGAACACGCGGCTTTTTTTCTCTGAAGTCTGTGAAGTTTCTGAAATTCGTTTATATGGTAGACTTGCTTTTCTTTTTCCTTTAGTAACTGTAGCCTTCGGGTACTATGAGAAATGGTGGCAATGCAGCATATTACCCATGCAATGCAGCATGTTATCCATGCAATGCGGCATGCCTTATACATTTCTCAGGCACAGTCGGGCTATATGGGGAGAAAGAATATGGGGGAACAGAACCCCCATACCACGTTATAAATATTGCCGTAATTATGAATTGATGAGTTCCTACTGTCATTAGTAAGACTACGTAGCTATTAAAGAAATCGGCATAAGGCTATTTCAATGATTCATGTCAGCCGATGATCTGAAATGTGCTCGAGCTTAAAAACTATCCAATCAATGTCGATTAACGCTCGTATCCTCTTAAGGCTCTTCTTCAGGTGGCGGCAGCAGAACTGCTGCGATTGCCGACGCACGTATCGAATGGAACTGTGACGTCACCGATGCAGTAAACATCGTTCCATGATTTAATCAACGCGACTACGCTCTTGCGATATTTGCTCCATATACGTCGTGAAAGATATATTTAGGACACATCAAAATCTGCCGGCATGATAAAACCATGCAGAAATATTGGAAACACAGATGAAAGAGAGAGAGAGAAAATAGTTTATTCGATAGCCGGGATAGAGAGGGAGGGTGGGGGGGAGAGAGAGGGACAGATTAAAGTAAAGAAAGACGCCGCTCCCGTGTAGAAATGTAATTGCATCACTCGACGTTCCGGAGACAAATCTAATATCTTTTTGCATACGTAGCCATTCGGCTATTTTGCCATTGTGACGTGGCTACTTGTTTCTACGCGGTCAAACAATTAGTAAGATCCTACAACGAAATTCATAGTCTTCGCCGCCCTATGCCAAAGAATAAGGAGGTGGCTTTCAGCAGTATATGACCCCGGATACGGCGTAGACAACCCGTTATTAAAGCATAATCCGCCATTCTTAAGGTGGTCCCACACTGCAAAGGGTATCCGACCTATGGAGTCTGTCAGTCTGAAACAGCCTTTCCTCAAGGAAGCCTCTCGCATACGTAAAACATACACATGCACGCTCCCATGCACGCTCCCATGCACGCTTAGCTCTCCTCTCTCCTACTGCTGTATTCCGTTCTAAAGATGCAAAAAAGATTCCCTCTCAATTTTACTCACGTTACCATTACCACCATCTTTTGACCTATACTACAGGTAATTTGATAAGAGCTATCGACCAGTGGCAAATTCGAGGATAATATCTCCTACCCTCTTTATATTTCTGAGCTTATCTGTCGATAACCTTAACGTATATTTATTTAGAGCTTTTTACAGATTTTCCAAAATTCATTGCAATTTACTGTCGCTGATTCACTCCCTTCATATACAGCACTGCTTCTAATCATCCGATCTCGTCGCTTTTATAGATTCAGCAAAAGAGTTTCAGGCGTTGTCTCATCTTTTGATTACAGATTGGTTTCCGAAAATGTGTTCCTGTCTCGACACAGAAGGGACTCTCTCGACCAATCGAATGTCAGGTCGCGCTGGTAGCTACGAGCGTCTCGGTAACGCTCCAACGATCTTCGAGTTTGGTAACATGATGCAGAGACTACGACGTCGCGAACCATCCTCGAAAGAGTCGAACGAAGACACCGATAGACAGGTCAGTCGGCACGAACGATCCTTCTGAAGGACCGCCATTGCTATGCCATTGTCAAGAATGTTTTCTCTTCGTAACGATATGATTATCTTCAGGAGGAATTATCTTTCTACAACGACGACCAATCCTGGACCGCGGTGGTAGTCGAGAAGAATCTGCGCACCATCGATCTTTGCGAGCTTCTAAAGGTCAAACGGAATGCATCTGGTATCGCGTGGTCGGTCGTTGAGGCGTGGCCGGAATTGGGTATTGGTAAGTCAATTGCCTCGGCACGAGGAATTCTTTCATTTCAAAGGACATAACCTCGAAGCTTCATTCATCATTTTTTTCAATCTTCTCAATATTCTCAATCTTCTCAATATCGATGCATCTTTTGGATTTTTTTCTCTCAGTATCCTTCACTGCTTTCGCTGTATTTTACTTATTTTCCCTATTTTCTTCCTCCACTCTGCAAGACAGTGATGGCTTAAGAGCACTGACTAATCAAAAGAGACTGAAAGTTCCCGATGTGGAAACAACAAGTAATCTGGAAGTAAAAGGAAATTCTGAATAAAGGAAAATATTGGCTATGAAGGGAACGGCCGATAGAGAGGGACACGTGTAGAAGTCTAAATAGAGGGTAGTAGGGGATGATAGCTAACAAAAGCCTAGTGAAAGAAGAAATTAGTGAAGGGCAGTTTTGCGATAATAGTTATGCGTCCCAGATAATTAATTCGAATCGACTGTACACCTACGCGACGCATGTTCCATGGATTCTCGTAAAATTCGCTTTATCATCGTATCCATGGGGTGAACGTATCCCAAATAAATCACCCTCCTAAAATCAGATTGGCTTTAGGATGACTCAGAGGTTATAAGCCAAGTTCGCCTCACGGTACACGCCTGCCAAAAGCATTTGGTAGCTAACTAGATAGTGATAACAACCTAAAATCAAGAAATTACCTGAGAAAAGACTTTGGGATTCTCCGAGCAAAATTCATTTGCACCACAGTAACCGGTTATCTTTCGTTAATTCTTTAAAGATATTACCTTCGAATAAGAAGGATCCTGGCGATATGCATTATGCATGGCCTCCGCGGCCTGTTTTCCTTCTAGCTGGCTGCAGGCTATAGGTATAAGATCCTGAGGGTGCGTGGGCCGCCACGCGATATACCGGGAATATATCGCCACGGGTATCGCGTCGGCAAATATAAAATAAAGGAATTATCCTGGGTACGTGCGTCGTGCGTGCATGTGCGTGAAAGTAGTACGCGTGCTGAAAAAGACTGCGTTTGCTGCGACGAGAAAAGAAGCAGAAAAAATAGCCGAGCTAAATGCGTACCTTGACTTTCTCGTGTGCGTAACGTACATTGTACGTGTGTATTTCCAATTACACCTTTTTCTCCTATACGCGTGGCTTTGCGCATACGTATATCGCCATATAAACGTATTCGGAAATTGGAAGAGATTCGCATGTGCGCAGAACATGAGAAAAGGCATAAACGACAATACGGCGTATTGGCGAGTAAGACGAGAGAAAGAAGCAGGATGCCTGATGAAAACAACAATCCTCGTTCTCATCGTCGCTTCGCTTCGTAAGGCGTCTCCGTCATTGCGTCTTCGAGATGCAAAGAATTGCGTTTTCACATTTGCCATCTGCGTAGTTTGTAAAGAATCGTTCGTATAAAGGAGACGGAATTGCGTAAGTGCTTATTTACTTTTTTTTAGCAGCTTTTACTCGAGATGTTATCCAGTTATCCAGGGGTATCCGTTCCATGTGGCTATGGTTTGTTGATAAACAATCCTGGATAATCCTGATGCCGCACGACTCGCTATACTATCAGAAGGGTATGTTCCGTTGTATACTCGTTAGCTGAGGTCTCCATCTTTCTAGATACACACTGTATCTACATTTTTAAGGATTTTTCCTTTTCTATTTCTCTTTCGTCCCTCTCTTTCTCCTTCCATTCTTACTCCAGAGTATTTCCTTTGCGGTTGGACATGCTAAATTATTCCAACTATTATATATACAAGGTATACCCTTTTTCCTCTCTGCCCTTTTTTATCTGTAATTATTGTTTTCCTCACTGCTCCGTTCCTCTTCCAGTACTTTACTTATTTCATTCCGACGGACGAAGCGCATTCGGAAGACAGGAACCATAATGTTCGTGAAATCTTGCCGTTTGCTGCGGTTTCTCGTTTATTCGGCCGACTAGTTTCCATTGTCGGGAGACTCCGTGCGTGTGTGGCTGTATGGACTGTATGGACTGTATGTGGCCGTGTGCCATGTGTGTTGGGTGCCTACAATGCACAGCCAAGAATCGATAGCGTCGGAGTTGGGCCAGGTCAGGTATCCTTATGTGTGTAGACATATAGGGCACGTGCATGGGCACCACCCTACCTACAAATAGGAAACGCAAATGTAGTTTTTTTAACCTCGGCGCATGTGCCGAGATAAAAGTGTCCCTAGGACGCATCCGTTTAGCGTTATTATCCATTTCCACTAATTGGTTCCTCGCGGAAATATCTTTGGCCTCTTCCGGTTCTCACATTTGAGTAGTACTTAGCAGCTTTCTTTTCAGTCTTTTTGCCTTTTATGTCAGTTTTTTTTAGAGACGTCAGGTTTTTTACGTCATTTAATACTTAAATCTTCCTATCGGGTTATTGGGTTATTCATTTGTCCAGTATTGTTTTCCATCTCGGCAGAATGTCTTCGCTCCTTGACTCCGTCCCTCAACACACATACCATTGACGGAAAGCCAGACTGTTGGACGTGTCCTTAAGCGCGTTCGATCCTTTGCTCAAGGTAGCATTGCGAAGCCTTACGGAATCTCTTCGGTCTGTTTACTCAATGACGTGTGTTTTACGTATGGCTTACCGCAGGTGCAGACTGCAGTTAGCTTTAACACGTGTCGCGTCGTACCTGCAAAAAACTTCAGCCGCATTCATTTCGTCACTGCTAGGTTTCCCTATTTGTTTAACCGCGACTGTTTTTCGTGCTATGCGCGCTCGCTCAACTGTTCAGCGACAGGTTCACGCTAAGGTCAATGGAAGCACTTCTTTCGTAGTTTCCGTTCGTTGCAATTGGAAGTTTGTTTTGCTTCTTACGATTGTGCAAGATAACCTAGGTAATTCTCGTAAGCATAATTAGAAAAATAACGACGCCGTCAGCTATCGACTCCGATTACGATCGGGGTCTCGCATCAGCCTGACTGTGGAATAACGGAAAAGAAGCGAAAACGTGAGGCTCCGATGGAGTCAAAGTACGCATTCGGCAATTTGAAAGAGTCACACGCCAGCGCCAGGCGAGCGAGCAGTGCATCTTTGTTGGTTGCGCGAGACTCGATTGGTTCGGGTCACGAGACAGGAAGTGCAACGCCTTGCGTGCACCGGGAAATTACAGATTTCTTTTTTCATTCCAGTCGTCGCTGTTGCCCCCTCCCTTATCCATTTCCTGTACCTTCCCTGCCTTTATTCCGTTCAGTTTCCTCCTGTTGTGGCTGCCCCCATTGCTTTCTTTCACTCTTCTTTTTTTATTCACATATTATTTTTGACTTCGTTTGCATAATTGGCGTAACATTTTAATTAATGGCCATAAACTACGGAAACTCGGAATTACTGGAAGTAAGTGGCGCGCCATCGAGAGCACCCCACGGTGTGTTTAACGACGCAGTCTATCTACGGACATGTACGTGCCACACGAACACTAGTTCAGCTTAGTTTTGGAGGCGCGTAACCGTATTTCGGTTTCAAGCAAGAAGTAGAGAAGCCGAGAGAACCAAGGAAACATGATGAAATGTCTTTCGTGACTCGTAGAAAAGCGAGGAAAAAAGAAAGTGACGAGCAGAGAAGAAAACAGCGACGTCATATGTCAAGTTACGCGATATTACGCAATGTTGCGCGACGCGCATGAGATTCGAGGTGATAATGTTGCTGGAATACATGGAATACGTGGCAGCGAGAGAGATACATATATCAAGAAGAAGAAGGACTTCTTGAAGCTGCTCAATGTTTGCGGAGCAACGAGGTGCTCTCGGTTAACGCCTATTAATAGCAATTGGTTATTGCCGGTAAACATGCCGAGGCAAATGGCGCAAACTCTATTATTCGAAGGTTTAGAACTGAGAAACACTTGGCTGTCGGAGAGTCAGAAAAATGGACGCTAAGAAAGCTCTTCCATCGCGTAATAGTATTATCTGGTTAGCGGATTTACGCTTAGGTCTTTGCTCTCGGTGATGACGTTAATGCTTCTTGATGCTCTGGCATTGCTGCTGATAAATTTTTCAAGATTCACTTTCTTAAGAGGTTTACGAAGTTTGACGTTTTGGAAATCAATTGTCTTACGAGATTGAAAGCTTTTTCTTTTTTTCTTTTTTTCAGAGCGCACCCTCGAAGATCATGAAGATATTCTTGCGGTTCATCGCGAGATGGAACCTTACACTGTGCGTCATCACAGAAAGTTTTTCTTTCGCGAGGACTTCCTCAAATATGAACTCTTTATCAATCCAAAGGTACACTTTCTGTGTTTCTTACGCTCGTGACGAGTATCGAGTCATTGGTGCTCGGTAAGGAAGTTTCAATGTCGGAACAACAGCTGTCTGGTTTATCAGCCGTCGGTAGTATACGCAGCAATGAAACTTTTTTATCCATGATTCAGTCTTACCAACTGCATGCTACTTTATCGATAATTGTCAACGAACTCAAAGATATCCAGTTGGGTTTGTGTCTACGTTTGCTTAGCAATTTTACAATATTGTACATTGCACCATTCATTTTACACGAGAGATCGGTTCTGTATAGTTGCAATAAATTTCTAATAGCGCCTTAGATTGGCTGAATTAATTTGGTAGTGATCTTTATTAAAACTATTGACAGTCATCACATGTGATGTGATGCAGAGATGCACTTGAACGGTGCTACAGTTAGCGAAATAGAATTCTGCCAATCAAAAATGCTAAGAGATTAACGTTTTACTTGATAATTTAGGATAGAGTAGCTTAAGTTAAATTAGGTTAGGCTAGGCTAGACTAGGCATAGTTATACTAATAATATACTATAGTTGTTCGACATGAGACTTCCTTTTGACCGACAAATTCTCTAGATTAGACATGGAAAGGCATTTTCTAAAATGGGTTATTTTTTGTATGCCTATCTAGGATTTTAATATTGGACAATGACTATAGAGTGGTTTTAGATCTTTCTTTGCTCAATTTTCTGTAGAACTTTCTGCATACAAAAAATTTGTGCAGAATTTGAGCTATAGCAGTGGGCTTAACTAGTCGTATCGGTACTGCAGTGTTCTGTAATACAACTGTTGGTATATTCTTACTGGTTAACGGTGGTGTAACAGAAGTCTGTAAAGAATATTAACTAATATCGACGTTGCTATTGTCGTTGACTAGTTTGTCAGAATTTCACCAGAGACTAAAAGTAATTTCAAGAGTTCTTCTGGTTGTTAAAATTAGGGCTTTTGGGAGTAAATTTTCATGAGCGCGCCGAACCTGCCGATGAGACTCTAATGTCGTTCCGTTTCTTCATTGGATCATGTGGAATGATGCATCCCTGGAGCACCAAACGATATTGCGCCAAATTGGAAGTCGTTGGTGCGTCATCGCGGATTATCAAATTCATGCATTATCGTCTTTAACCGTGGAGTTAAATTCTACGTCATGCGGGAAAATAGCGTCGTTGCCGGAAACATACTAAACGGCAGTCAAGAACACCACGGAAAATACAGTTCTTGTCATTGATGCCATCCTGTGAAATTCTCAAAAAACCGTTCAAATTGGCTGAATACAAAATCGGAATAGTATCAATGAGAATGGCGTGTAGAAATCTTTGTAAGATCATAGGAGTATACTATATACTAGGAACAATAAGAACGGTCGAGTTAACGATCGGAAGCTGCATCTCTATGACGAGTCAGCGGGAAACCAATTAAAACTGTCCTGAAGAATTTGAAAAGTTCCGTAGCATCGCAGCATCCTGCGACTGCTAATTCTCCGTCTCTCTCGTTCTTACTGTACGTGCACATAATACATCTAATTTCATTCGTCTCTATCATCTCCATCGTCGCGAACTGACTAGAGTGTTTCCAGCTTCTTGTGGATGCTCTTGGCAAATTGACTTAGCCACTTTGTCGGCTAATTGGGAACTAATTGAAGGAACTATCTTATAACGGTTTAATAAGCGAAATGACTAATTATTAATGAATTGGCCATTTCGCACATGCCACACCGTAAGGGCACTACACTCTGACCACCGCGATCGTCTCCTCTTTTTAATATATTTCCACTGTTTGTAAACCGACGTGGCCAAGTCTCGCTAATGTGAAATTGTCCGCAGTGCGTCGCGCCTGTAGATTTTAATTTCCGTAATTGCCAAGGAATTCCCTTTCAGCGACGTATATTTGTTTTCTCTACCCTCTTCTGGCTTGCTTTACATTTTATTTTTCCAGCTTTTTTCTTCTGCCTCTTCGTCTTTTATTTCGGGCCTGCTTGCCAAGCTGCATCCGACGTCGCGTACCAGTTACCAACCTTACTGCACGAAATGGGAGATAGCTCGGAATTTTTCTTTCCCTGTTGGGGTAGTTTCCCATCCTGCAGGATGTCTCTGTGGATGACTGTGTGCGTTCATGTGACATTCTTCCTGTTTTTTTTTTGTTTCAAGCAACCACGTAGACTCTCGTAAATTTTCGTTAGAGCACCGGATATCACGCGGTCAGCGCTTTTCGAAGCCAACGAAACGCGAATAGCGCAAAAATATCATGGTCCTTTTTGCGCTCTTGCGAATCGATAAAAATTCTATCGTTAACGACAGACAGCGTTTAGATCTGCAAATTAGATTCTTCTCTGTATATACCACAGTCGTCGTTTAGGAATCCTCGGACTTTCAACGTGACAGCTAAACTCTCGAATAACTTATTAAATGACGCAACCGTCCGATATATTATGATTGAGCAATGATATCGAGCAACTATAACAAATACTATGTAGATCAATTCGGAATTTTATTATATTTCTCGTCTTTTAATTTTCTTTTTCAGCAATTCTTTCCCAGCGAAATGGTCTCCTTCCCGAATGACGAGGATCGAGGCAACTTCGTTGACGTGGAAAGCGCCTTAAGGGTAAGTAAAGTCGCTATATTTTATTGAGCTTTTAATAGAAATTTTCGAGTGATAATATTTTTTGCCTTCCCGACGATAAAGTATTCAACTAATCTTATCTTTTGTTCGACAGAATTATTTATCGCGGGACGACGTAGAGTGTCCTCAAGTATTCAGCCAAGTGTGGATACGAGATGAATCTTCGAAAACTTGGAGGAAGATGCAAATGTTACTGCAGGGCCGCAAACTTTACACGACGAGGAAGGTAGGGTTTAGAGACATATACTCTTTTTTTTCTCAAGTAGATACTGGATATGTAGATAACAGATAGTTTTTTTTAAATATGTTATTCGGGACAAACGCACCAATTGCAGTTGGTTCTACCATGGAAATAAAAATTTCAGATTAAATCCAGTTGGTGTGTTAGTCCTGACGACCAACTCTCTATGTATCGTATATCCATTTCATCTCATTGCCCGACAATGCTTTAAAAAAACTAGTAGTCATTACTAGCATTCGTCTTAGATAAAGTATCCATAAAAAACTCTCACGAGCCATCAAAATCTTTTCCTATAAAATATCATAATATCTTCCAAGCGTTTTCAGCATTTCTACAATTGTTAGCTTTTTTAGTTTTTCAAGATCTCCTAGCAAAGTACTATCAGTGATAGTCCCCAGTGGATTTTCCGAGGCCTTTAGTAAAGGTGCGTGTCGCGAGATGATTCTCCTGAAGTTCTTACGGCGTTGAATAATTTCACGGAATGAATTGTAATACCACCAGGTGGTGCGAGTGTCACGCGATGTGAGAAAATGCTTCTTAAACGCAATTGAAGAGCCATTTCGGACATGCACTTCGGTGCAGTTAAGTGTGCACGCAGGTGGTTGCGTTTCCGGGTAGTAAATGCACTTCATGTTCCCTTTACATGTAAATACTTATACAGAGCTTTACGGTGCACTGCATGCCAGATAAGCAGGTACATATCCATGTATCTGTGAACGTGCAGCGACCGTGGAGACGCGCCAAAATTCGCTACTGAAGGCATGAAATGAAAAAGAAAAAAAAAACAGATAAGGGAAAAGAGGCCTGGAATTGCTAATGAGCTCGAGTAGATGACAAGCACGAGATACAGCCGGAAATCGATGCTGAAGGTAGTAATTATGGTAATGATGATCAAAATGACAATGGCGACAATCAAGTGACTTGGGCGTTGGAATTCTAGCCAGTAATTTCGCTTCCTACATGTGGCAAACGAAACCAAGAGAAAATATCTCTCTAGGAAATACAGTTGGGATTCTTAGTTCTTCCATGCAATCAGTTATTCCTTCAAAGTTCTCTTCGACTTTATTGGGTTTGCATGTTTCGAATTTTTTATCGCCGTACACGAAATCTTAATTTATCGGATCCAACGATATTGAGAAGACGAATAAGTCGGAGCTATGTTACAGATGTAAGAAACGCGCGTCAACTGTCACGTGGGACAGAGGAATGAGACATCGGGAAATCTTCGAGATATTTGAGATATTGGAGTATCTCGAAAAAAAAAGAGAAAAATAGATGCTCGAGGAACGCGCTTGCAACGCCGTTGCAAGAAACGCGACCTTAATTGCTCGGTGTAGCTGCTCGACGATATTCTAGGTAGATCTTGAGGATCGATCGATCCTGGTGTTGCTCGAGAGGGAGACGACAAGGACGGAGGAAGGGAGAAAAATGGAGAAATGGGAAAGGATGAGTAGGGGCGTGTAAACGGGTTGCTGAGACTGTGTATAGGTCTTCTGTAATCTTTGACGCAGATTGCAGAGCCGCGAGAAAAATGCATAATGCGCGGCAACGCAGTTTCCGGCTGCATTCTGCATGCGTGCACTCCAGTCTGTTAGGAGTCTTCATGCTTCTTGCAAGTGTTTGCGTTAATCGCCTTGGTTCGCAGCTACGTAGCTACGTAGCTACCCTCACTGCTTCATCGTACTCCCACACTTACTGCGAGCACATCATAAGGAAGCGCAGATGTTGCAACGCGCGTCTTCGCTTGCGAGGCGCGAAATTCGTTCGTTCGCAAAAACGTGCAAAAAGCTCAAGCGGGGGATAAACGATGCGAGAAACAGGTTATTCTCCTAAGGAGACGCCTCGCCTCCAGGACGCTTACCCGAGTAGAAGTAGAAGTAGCTTATCTAGGCATGACAAGGTTTAGGCTAGCACCTGGATAGATGAATATATGGTATCCCTAGTTATGGAAGCCTCACTGGGATCCGAACTGACGCTAGCGGAATCTATCTGTAGGTTATAGGTGGATGATATTATGTAGGGACCTGACATAGCTATTAGAAAACAATAGTAAAACTATTGGGACGTTATTATTCACAGTAGTCACTACTGAACTTTCCGTTTACGCCGCGTCGCTCATCAATGACCGACATTGCTGATTTTCTTTTTAACGGTAAAAATAATTCGCGATGGTTTTGGGACGGGCACGCAAAATAACCTTGTCACTTAACGTGTTAATTAATCAATTTAATCATTAATCAACTAATCAAGAGACTCGGTAGAGCGTCGCACCAAATACACGGTAAGACTCGGTCATGTCTAATTTCATCATGTATAGAAGGAACGAATATTGTCTACTACATAGGAAGACGCAGCAGAGTGGGACTGGAGGATCATTCAGATGATCATTGAAGTTCAGCAGCATTGTAATACTTGGATGCGTGACCGTTTTTTGTGACAAGACCAAGGATATGGAAAAGTACAGCAAAGGCCTGATCAGGCGCAAAGCTCAACAAATGTAACGTTCCCACCCAGGCACTCAACAGTATTACTGGCCAGCGCCTGATTAAACTCCAGGCAAATTGAGCTAGCGCCCGGCTGTAATTTCTACTCGGATATATTGCTCGGTTATTATTTATGAGAGGATATTATTCAAATATGGCAGGATACCGACATTGTATCCAACGCACGTTAATTGCCTCTCAACTTCCCTACTTTTATTTTTCGTCTCCGTTTCTCCGTTTCTTTTCTTCTTTGCTTCTTGCTCCTTATGTGCCCTGTTCTACATTCTTTATCATCTAGTTGATCTGCGAGCTGTAAATAGAAAATCGCAGTCATCGATCTTTACTGCCTCCTGTTCGCCACTCGTCTTCCAATATTCATGCTCGTGTGTATGGCTGTATGCGTACCCCATAATTATGTAATCTTTGCCCGTCAGAGAGTTACAAAGTTTTCCGAAAGTGGATGGCGAGCAAGGCCAAGACGCATGTGGAACGAAATGATTGAGTAGATAACTTGAAGGGAGTAGGAATATCAGCGTTCAGGTGAACTGGAGGTAAGAGAAGTAAAAAAGAAGTGAATCGAAGAGAAGGCACTGCTGTGACTGATAATTTTCGAAGGAAGAGAATAAGATTTTCGTTAAGAAAGACATAGTGGGTCGCGAGAAGTTCATCGTCGTCACTGATAATTCGGGGTTGATTGACCTCCGTGAAATCCTGCACTAAGAGAAGAGTGTTATCGTGATATTGTCGAAAGTAGGATGATCACCCTTGTCTTACCTTCTCATCCTTTTCCGCACTCCTATTCTATATAATTATCACGAAAAGAAATTGAAAATAATTGCAGGGCCATTATACGCCTTGAGGTAGAACCAATCATCTTGAACCTTGCTTATAAACCAAATGACTTTAACATCTTTTTTATTAAATTCTTTTAATTGGCACTTTCCAATCGGTATGTTTGCGCAGGTGGATTTACTTTTGCGATGCGTGAACGACTGGAAACAGAGAGAGTCTAAGCGGATGTACAGGGTGAGTCGATGCAAAAGTTACTTTTATTTACGTATTATATTCGTCCTGTCGAGTCTTGCTACGCGGCATTCATTGGGCCCTGTTTACATTCAGTCATCCCAGTTAAAATCCATTAATATCGAGTTAGCCGTGGTTAGCGTTGCGTCATCAAGTCACCCTCAATGTGAGTACCGGACTCTGATGATATCTTACCTGGATCGCTAAATCCTACTTAAACCCTAAGACCTATGACTTTTGACCTGTGACGTGTGACCTACAAGAAGTTGGACCTGACAGTACAGCACGAACATGCGTGCATAGAAATAACTGATGAGTCGATTAACCAATTAAGAAAGGAACATAGAATCAATGAAGGAATTAACAGGAAAGCCATACCAAAGTGCAAACGAAGAAACCAGCAACGGAGCAGACAGGCAGAGAATGCAGGATTAAGGAATTCCGTAGCTCCAGGCATAAATGAAAGAAAGGGAGAGAAAGAGAGAGAGAGAGAGAGAGAGAGAGAGAGAGAGAGAGAGAGAGAGAGAGAGAGAGAGAACGAGAAGTGGGCAGAAGAATAAGGGCTAGCCCAGTAATTAATATCAAGCTGACACGTGAAAACATCCCATTACCAGCCCGCTGCCAAAACATCGTTAAGCCTCTACGACCTACATTATTCCCCAAGGTTCCCCGCATTAAAATGCATCGTTATTCTGCTGTTCCGATTGCCCTTCTCACAGCCTGCTTGTTAGTCAACCGGTCAGTTGGTCATTCAGTCAGCGAATTACCTACTTAGTCAACTGTCCGACTGGTCGGGCATTCCAGATAAGTCTCACTGGGGAATCATTTCAGGCTGACGATA
Organism: Pachycephus smyrnensis; assembly: GCA_030142225.1. Classification (NCBI taxonomy): domain Eukaryota; kingdom Metazoa; phylum Arthropoda; class Insecta; order Hymenoptera; family Cephidae; genus Pachycephus; species Pachycephus smyrnensis. The sequence goes on along the minus strand of JARQST010000543.1, from coordinate 107,135 downwards.
AGAAAGTCAGTGATAGTGCACTGTACACTAACTGCAGTATATCAATCAGTGGAAACACGTGGTAGAATGGGTGGCGATTTATTGCCACAAGAACAACAACAACAAGAACTGGATGTCAGTAAGATCGTTGAAATGTCACTCAGCTGTATGGCGATGAACACCTGAAACACTTGATATAACTATAGCTTGTATATTTTGCATTGGATCTATCTAGAAAGGTGTTGTCGTAAAGGTACGTCTTGGATCCGGTAGAGTTGCAGTGCAATTGTGAAACATTGCTGACTATGACGAAAAGCATGTGAAAAGCGTGAAGATCGGCATGTCCCCTGCAATCTTCTTTACTCGTCAGACTTTTACGGATTAAATCGGATACGTGCGCTATAGGTATCTGATCATTAAGCACGTCTTTTGCCTTGCACTTGCAAGTCAAACCTTGCAGTCTTGCAGTTTTTCGGTCGCACGGTGTAAGGCATCGACTGCAGCCTGAACTCTGATTAATTCGATGTCCTTTGTCTTTGATATCTTCGTGCACGAAATATGACTGTCTTTTGGCAGCATTGGAAGGCGCACAGGTGAACTTGCATGTAAAGATAAAGGTTATTATCTTGTATCGGCATTGCATAGCGTTGACGTTGCTTCAAGTACATTGGAAGTTGTATTGGAAACGTTTAAAATTCCGGACTGAAACATAAACATTGATAATTGTGAGATTCTTCTTTTTATGCGAACCTGCGTTTCGCTTTTATTTCTTCGTCTCTCGGCATTTTCGGTATCATTTTATGTTTCGTGGATTTGTCATTCGATTCCGACTGTTTCTTGGTCGTCCTTCGCGCCTCGAGTCTTCGCGAATCTTGGTCCCTTTCTTTCTTTTTCCTTAACCTCCCTTAAGAACACCGACTTTCGTAAAACAATCGTACCTTCCTTAATTGAATATAAAGGCAAACTGTGAGCTGCCATTCTCTTTTATTACTGGCGTGAATAATTAATTCTGGTCCGGACAGAATGTAATTCCTTCAACTTTTCTTCTCCGGTGCTTCTCCTTTGCTTTAAACTTGCTTTCCCGTCGCTTGACTTCTCCTATCGTTCCCTTGGAATGTTCAGTAATTTTCCACCTAACTTTAAATTTCATTACTATTACTATAATACATATACCTAAAAACGCGCCTCGTTTTCCCATTACTATAGTAACGACAATGAGTTACTTATTGTGCATAATGTGCAAACAGCAGTTTCAGTTTTATCTATATTAATTAAGGCATGCCTAAGAAAGGGGATACGCATCTCAGAATTGAATTCTGATGATCGACGATCTTTGATTTTTAAAACGGAACAGAATCCAAGATGGACATCCTACGAGGCAACAGCTATTCGTAGCAGGATCGTATGAAGAGACCAAGAGAGAGCCAAGCCCAGATTCTATTTTTATACTAACGATTTGTCTAATACCTGATCGTTCGAGATTAAGAACTCGTTTCTTGCTTCTCCTTGTTCTGGGCATTCGATCAAGGTCACCGCTGACTTCCTCAATCCTGAGAAAGAGGCGGGGAGACCTCGCGGATCCGAAGAAACTGGTGCTTCGTAAAGAAAAGAAGGCTAGAGAGGACGATAGTTAAACAGAGAAGGTATAAGATAATGCAGATAAAAAAGATAAAAGATAAAAGACGTAAGATGTCGGACTGAAAGCAAGCACAGATGGCGCAGTCTACGTAGACTGGTAGAAGGAATGGAAGGCCGCACAGCCAGTGTAGCTGAGTGACAGCTCTCTGGCAAACAACTATGACTGATGATCAGTGCTCGGAGCCGTATCGATAGCCCAAATGCAAAGCGTTGAGAAAGGACCAGAGTTAGGGGGTTGGTCGTCCTCTGCGCAGGCTCAGTCCCTACCCCAAGGATTGGCGTGGTCCTGGACAAGGTCGTCCGAATGATGTGGCCCCTCTTCAGGGCGTGGCGATTAGCGATTTATAACCTCCCGTGGACCTCCTTTTCTTTTGCTTCCCGAGAGAGCGATAGGCTCCTGTAGGTGCCAGTCGCTAATGGTAGGTACCCTCCTGGATCTTCATCGTTGGCAAAGAGTTAGCAAAGAGAACTCTAATCACGAGACAGCTTAAGAAAATTCCAGAGCGTTTGTAAGTACGAATTCTTTCGATAGCCTTGCTTTTTCCTTTATCTCTATTCCTTTCCCCGTTTACCCCCTTTACCCCCTTTCTCCATATATGCTCCTAATGCGCCTTGTGTATAGAAGATCGTACATGTACACATTCCACGTGATGGAGTACTGCGTTCCCGAGGCTTCTTCTCTCTATCGTTCAGGTATACCTTAACGATCTCTAAAAAGATTGCTAGAATTCTCGCGTAGGAGTTGGCTATCATTTATAATACATCCTGTCGTATTCATTCCGTCGTGTCACTGGAGGATGCTACATATATTTCCTTTTATAACTTTCGACAGGGAAAAGTATACAGAAGCAGAGCATGAGCGGTTGGGAGGATGAGACTCTTGGCTAGTAGCAGGAATGGCTCTAGGGCAGGTTGTTACTCTAAGAATTCTTGGAAGCAGAATACTTTCTGCATCAAGTAAGCAGCATCCACCTATTCGAGAGCCTTTCTTCCGATCAAGTCACAATTCTTCAAGAGACACTCTTCCGCAGACGATCTTACCCTAAGAGAAGACTTGGTAGATCAATATCCAGTTTGTTCCTTGCCGGATGTACGTCCTCCTAATTAATCATCAGCATCTCATTTTAACAGATTACCCTGGAAGACCAAAGAGTCATCGATAAAGCACTCGAATGATACCTTCCTTCTTGTTATAATGAGATTGGCCTATCCCTTTTGGGATGAGCTCCGTGGGATGTTAGGCTGTGCTCGAGAAAGAGAAAGAGAAGGGGCTAGAAAGAGAAAGAGAGAATATAAAAGACATAGGTAGTCCCGACAGTAGATATCTATCATTAGCTTTTTCTTAGTTAAAAGCCACAAACTCGGGTGAAAGCTCAGCGGGCCAGCTCCGCCCCCCTACAGGCTCCACCCCTGACACGATAGCGCCTTCAGGTTTTCGAAGCAGGCCTCGTTTCGCCAGGAATCTACTCATCGTCAGAATCAGAACTTACATATCAGCTGGAGCGGGCCTGCCTCCTCGGCTTCCTCCGTCTTCCTTCGTCTTCTACCGCCTGTCTTCGTCCTCCTTCTTGTTGTCGCAATCAGGTAAGCCTTGGCATAAGCACTCCTGGTCCTACGTCTCTCTCGTCGTCTCTCTCATCTCTCTCATCTCTCTCAGCTCTTTCATCTTTCCGGTGTCTCCCGTCTAACCAGTCGAAGCTCGACCTCTCGCCTAAAACGTTATACTTTTACAATACTGTATAGGTATATCTATAGATAGTGTACATACATACGTGCACTGTGTTTCATGTATGCATATTAGTATCGAGATTTCACTCGGGATTACTTTTCCCATTCCTCGTTACCTTTCAATATTATTTTTATTAAATCAACTGATTCTGCACTTGATAGTCTTCATTATTGCAGACGCCATAATTGGTGTAGTGCGAATGAAGGAGTATTGCATGCAAGACGTACACTACTCTATACACGAACTAGTGGATTAAGGTTCGAGTTGAAATCGGTCTGGCTTTTATCTTTAATCGTACATATGTACTCTTCGATATATTGAAGTCTACATAATATATTTGATTCAGAGGTTGCGAACAAAGTCCAGTTCATCGACATGATCTATATGGCCGTACAGAGAGTCCAGTGGCGTAATAGTAATGCCAAATAACGATGACCAAGGACTCGCGTGCATACCGGGTGTACTTAATTATTATTCCTATACATATTTTTCATAGATATCAACCCATGGATATGACAAATACACAGTGCTCCGATTTTACAAAAGTTTTCGTGTCTTTTTCGAAATCCTAAAACTTTATGCAATTCACTTTCAATTTCAAATTCTTAACCGTTTCAATGCAAATAACAGTCCATTTGAACCCCACGCCCCCATAATCATGAATAACCAATTTCGTTTACATAAAATGTGAACATCCACAAGTTTTCAAGCCGGAAATTCCTTTAAGGAAGACCTTACTCGCGCATGCAGAAACGTTACACCCGTTACATAGGAATTCATTTTACACGAGACCTTGACGTCACAGCTGCGACTTGCACTTCACTTTACATCCTCCTTCTAAGTGCATCGAGTTTTGATTAACGAGCTTAGCAAAGGATAATCCAAGTTAGCGGCAGGGAAAATGGAGGATGAGTAAAAAAAAATGAACGTGGAAGCCCAAGGGAACGACTGAGTTCACTGTCGGAATCGGAAGAGGGGGAGGGCTGGTGCTGCTAACGTGTGTCACGTTCTGCACATCGTTTGCTATCGATCTTACGAGTATTACTGAACGTACGTCATGTCAAAGTGTGCGAGAGGCGTGAAGCATGATGCACACGAGGCATTGCTGTACCCAGGAGTAAAACTTTCCTCAGTTTTTCCTTAAATCACGTGTTTCCAATCCTCTCCCTCCTCCTGCCTCACCCACTTGAAAATCAGTCTTACCCGAAACGAACGAATACAACAGGTATGTATCAATTTCATTAGAATAATGTAACGAGACAGGAAAGAAAGGCTTAAAGGGCGGGAGGGGGAGGGGACATAAACAAGCTGGGTCATTCTCATCTTCGCCGACGATGCGACTTATTTCCTCTGATCTTGCATGCCATTTTCTCTGCATGTCCAGTATATTGTGCATCCTTTTCTCTTTCTTCTGTTCCTTATTACTTTCTTTCTTACGCGTTCGCGAATTTTCTTCCGGTAATTCCTACATGCTGCTTTCGCACGCGCACAACTTGAGGAACCCCCTCCCTGTTACTTTTTTATACTTCCTACAGCTTCCGGATTCAGAGCGATTTTTCCCCAGGGGCAGGAGGGAGGCTTGCAATTTTCAGGGGATCAGTTTGGCAAATGCTTTGACGGGAACGGCTGCGACTTTCACTGCGCTTGTTATTCGGCGTGGCACGCGTCAGCTGTCATCGTGGTTTATTTCGACGGTAGATGGGAATTGGAAATCAGAGGTGTAGGGAGCGCGGAACCCCCAGGGTGGACTAGTAAACAATCGTGACCTTGAAAAGGTTTTTGTTTTCTTGCTGGAATCGAGGGAACCGACGAACGGGTTGAGCTCCAGCAGATGCGCTCTTTTGGCCCTGGCTTTACGCGACTTGGGTCAAAGGGCAGCCTTAATGCTAGTCAAATCTTTCAAGTGGGAGAACCAGCAGGATGGAAAATGATCACAGATTTTTAGGGTTTTTACTCGAGAGAAGAGTGTACATATGGCTACCCTTGTTGATATAAAAAAGAAAAATGAGAAATAAGATCAATGACCTTAGTTTTCCACTTAACCGTTAAGCATCGACATGTGTGCCTATATTAGCTGCTTAATAGCGGTTGGCTATGTATACTTGGAGGAGGGGGAGATGATATAAAAGTGCTTTAGAAAATTGGATATCCTGGAATCGACAAATAAACAAACGAGGAAGACAACTTGAGCAACAACAAATATTGACTACTGGAAAGCTGGGAAAAACAAACAAGATAAACCTCCCTTATACGGGAAGCCACTACATAATCTACATAGGGGTGTTTCTTCTTTATGGAAATTCATTATGACTCGCAGTCCTCTCAACTTTGGCTAATGACCGATTGGCGGTTTCGAACTATCAACTTATCGAACTACTTTCCCTATGTGACGTTTGCGACGACATGGATAGAGGATGGAGAGTTGTTTTCGTGCTTTTAGGGTAAACAGCCCTGGGAAGCAGCACTCGTTTCCTTGCCAGTATTTTACTGCCACTTCCGTGGAACAGATACTAGGCGGAACGGCAGACGTTTTTGAGATTACGTCGATCTCGAAAATTACCGCGTTTTCCGAAACTTGAGTACTTGAGGAACTCTCGAGGTAGAAATGAGAAAAGGAAAAAAATACGTCGAATCGATTTTGCAATCACTATCGGGGCGTGGAGAGGGAAGGGGGTGATAACGTGTATTGCGCGGTGCACGCGTACGCCAATTAACGGACAAAGGGCCTGTTTTTGGCAGCGCAAACTGCTCATTGTGCGGAGCAGCTGACAGTAACGTACGTAGCAGCCGAACACAATAAGCGATATATTGCGAATAATGCAGCATTGGCTCGCAGCGTCGGCCACAGCTGCCCCGTGAAAGGCTTTGACATTGTGGCTTTGAATACATCCAAAGCTGCCACAGAAGCAGCAGCTAGCCAGCCGGCCAACCAGTCGATCAGTCAACCAGCCAACTATCCAACTAGCCAGCCACCAAGAGCTAGTATGCCAACACTACGCATCTACTGCCTACTACTTCCTGGAGGAATCTACTGTGACAATCCATCGCCACGGTCACCCCCATTGCTAACCGTCATCAACTGATCCGCCAACTGATTACCTTCGATGACTTCAGCTTTACAGCCTAGAGATACAAAAGCTGCAAATACAATTCTGACTCCGCTGTCCAAGCGTCGCTGTCGCTTGGTTGAGTACAGTTCAACTACCAATTGACAAACATTGTTCGAATCTCTCCTATAAAACTTCAGCACATGTTCCATTTGAAAAATTTCTGCCGTTCCTTAAATGGAATCCTGTGTCAATTCTGCCATGACGTGAATCTGTAATGCAAAGAGTGTTAAAGAAGGATAATACAAATTTTACAGAACAAAGGTCCTATAGGTCGAACGTTGAAAATGAGTAGCGCGGCGCGAGGGTGAAAGGGGACGGCATGCTGGACACGTGGAAATACGTGTCGAGGAGATCCGAGGACGTGTCATCATCAGGCACAGAAATATCGTCCCCGAGGAAGGTCCGAGAAGGGCAGGACGGAGGAGGTCGGGGAAGCGTTAATCCACTTGGTCGCTGATGTTTTGCGGGACACGAGCTGTCAGAAGCAGGAGCATCTCCTAATGGCTGGCATATATGAAATTTCTTGAGTCTACCTCGACTAGGGAATGCGACATCGTGCTCGTGTAAAATCGAAAAAATGAAAAAAGCAAATGGAAAACAAACCGAGGTAAAAATGAAAAGAATTCGCGCGTTCTTAAATTTTGTAACGAGTCGCTTTTTTTTGTGGTGAATTCGTTGTAGCGTTTAAGCAACGTACGAAGCAATGAACGCATCAGCAATGCAAAGCGAGCCTGAGATCCGTGAGTAACTTTTTACGGTATGATTAAACGCATCGATAAGGAGTTTATTGATCGAGATTTTACTTTTACTTCTCCGCCTTTTCACCTCGAGTGGAAATGTCAGTTGATTCATGACTGCCGATCATCCTTCGACCTTCGTCCAGTCGCGTTCATAGAAATGGTTCGTATATCCAGTACTACCTTTTCTGCGCCTACTATTTATTATCTGGCAGCTACTAACTCCAATGTGTAGATACGTTTATCTACTGTGTGCCTTCGTGTCGTTCTGCCGCCGGTTCCGATCGTATCAACTGATTCGAGGCCGCCGCGGAAATTGATCTGCGGATCGACCGCAATTCCACGCGAACACACGCACAGCGTTATGTTTTGTCAGGCGTTTCAGAACTCTCGATCCTTCAAATACCATTATGCTCGCGTTTAATATTGAGAAAGTCGTCAGGGTCACGTCAATTTTCGAAGAGTGCAGAAAATTCGAGTTTTTCGTAAAATTCTACCTCTGATTTTTAGTTGCATTTCCAAGAATTGTTTGGAGCCAGTGGCAAATATTGTCCGCACTTTTTACGGAAGCGTCTACTATACGATTAGCGTAACTGATTTCATTATACCGTATACTAGAAGCTACTATAGTAATTCTACCGGACATAGTGACGGTCCTAGTACAGTAATCATTCTTTGAAGAAATAAAAATCCAATTTGCTGCCTGAAATTGTGTAATGGCAATAGGCGTGGAAGGGTTACGGTCCACGGGCAGCCTCTGAAATCTTGAAACGAGTCGTCGACATCGAGGATGCTGGTTAACGAGATTGTCCGTAAATTCGCTTTAATTTAATCGAAAAGATTCGATAGAGCTGCCCGGGGTATCGGTTCTCGCCGGGCAAATATATTCGGGACACGTAGCGTCGTTTTCGGAAGTTCCGGAGCGTCAATTTATTCTTAACCCTGGTTGTTGTCTCCCTTCCTCTTCCTTACTTTCTACCTTTTGTTCTCCATCTTTCACCTTTCACTCTCGTCCTTCTTCCTCCGACCATATTTGGCCTCTTCTTTTTCTCCTTTTCTCACAAGCTTCAACGGTCCATCGAGATAGGGAGAGAGAAGGAAAGAGAAGGAGAGAGCAAGCCGCACAGGGAAACTAAGAAATAACGAAAAAGACTAATCTGCGAGATATTTTTATTTCAATCTGGCCACAAGACTGGCTCAATTTTTCAAAATTATTAAATACTTAGTCCATACATTAAAAATAATTCTACACAGGTTCTACCCCTCAGAAGATGTCACGCTTAAGTATACTTATTTTTCAGGAAAGCACGTGTTTCCTTCTTATTCTTGCGGAATCTTTTCTTCTTGCTCTTTCTTATTTCCTACGCCTTGCACTTTTCCTTTGCTTTATCTACTTTATTTTTAATGCACGAGAAGCTATCCATTTCCTTGCGGTATAGTTGGCTACCCCCACTCTAGGTTAGGAAAGAAACTTGGTCGCTTCCTAGAATTCATTGTATAGATAGTACTTGGCTACAGATGTTAAATGTAACTTGACTCTAAATAAGGGTAGCTACCTGGGAGATTGAAGAATTGCACATGAGAGTCCGAGCGGCAATCCGAGTAGAAATAGGAGTAAGAGTTGCGCGCGGGAGTCGACATTGAGTCTCACGAATTTCTTCAGCAATGGATTTTCCTGGAATTTCCGAGCGTGCAGCGATCCTGGTATCCAATCACGGGACTCATTTGCAAATTGCATGGCCCATTCAGGATCGTATTTCTGCGCTCTCCTACATCCTCGGAATATGTTCACTGGCTCTTCCTCTCTTATCTCCATTTCTCGGAGTCTCCTATTCCTTTCGCTATTAAGCTGTCTTGCTCTCCCTATTTCCGTCTCATTGCAATCTGTACGTTTTCGCCTCCCCCCTTCATCCGCGCATGCACACAAACACACACACACCCACAAAAACACGCATCCGCACCAGAGAATAATCTATCGGGAAATGTGATCTCGTGAAATGACAATTCCAATCCGAGACGAATGCAATATCTCCCAGCTGGTTCGCAATCCCGGCTTGAAGTTGTTTTCGTGCACGTGGAGCCATCCTTGCTGAAGGGGTCGCTCTCCTCTTTGGTTCTAGTTTGTTATTCGAAGGGTCGAGGGTTGACCTGGTAACCTCGGCGTAACCGCTCTTCATCAGTTCACCTTTCCTTCCGTCTTCTTCGCTTGAAAGTTCGCCGCGCGAGGCACCTCGACAGAATATTTTCCAGCTCGCTGGCTCTCTTCCCCTTACAACATTATTTACATTACTTCTATTACTTCCGTTACATTCTTTCCAATCTTTTTAATCTTTGCCGCGCTCGCTTCGCCTCCTTTGGCATTCCTTTCGGTCCGAACCATCCTTCAGGATCCTTGAAGAAATAACAAATTCTCTTAGTTTCCACGTTTTCAGAATTCCACAG
>JARQST010000543.1:83442-97400 GCA_030142225.1 Pachycephus smyrnensis | reverse complement strand
AGATAAAAATTATATTAATCCTTCCCGTACAATCTATTCCAATGTATTGAAAATTGGGTTTTGTAAGAGCAACGTTTGTTTCCATTGGGCGTATTACGCAACGCTTACATAACGCAAACGTAACGACGTCATTGTGTTCAGGAGACAAGCGGTTGCCATGGTCCATACGGATTTGTTAGTCTCGAAAAACGAACCGGGAGGGACTCTGACTAATCTGCGGGGTTTGAATCCATTAGGAGAAACTGAAACCGACACATTTCACGACGTTCGAAATGAATTTCGGAAGATACGTAAATCTTTGTTGCGATTTTCTCGTGCTTCGAAGCGACTGCTTTTCGGGAATTTGTCATCCTGGACCGAACGAGTAAAGAAGAATATAAGCAGACTATATAGTCGGACACGTGGTGTGCAAGCAGACAAGCAGGGAGACATCGGTCAGACAGGTCGTCTGCCCGTGACAGGCGAGAGCTACTTACGCCCGGGTGCTCGTTCGTTCGATTAATTGCACAATTAATTAGCCCCGGTCCTCTACCTTCTACCTGGCATCCTCCCCCTCCTCTTTCTCCTCTTACCGTTCTTCGTTCCTCTCGTTCCTATCTTCTTCTACCCCATTGGGGTTGATTGCTGCTTTTACTCAAAGATCCATATTGCTATAGCGGATCGCTGGACTAGCTGGGTGTACTCTGTGATATCGTAGAGATCCAGCGAGAATTGGTAAACTAGGATAAAGAGGAAGATAATGGAGCAAGACGAAGAAGGAGAAGTTGTGTGAAGTGTATCTCTGACAGATGCCTAAATATCATCCGTGGCTCCTGCCGAAGCTCATTTGTCAGAGATTCAATTAGCGGCTGGGAAAAAAAGTGTCGGAACGACAAGGAGAGAATTTAATAGGGGAATATCATCTGGCTGCCGCTTCTTCTCCGTCTGAATGACTTGAACCTTGTTTACCGTTATTCTTCGCCTATCGTTGCTTCCTGCTTCACTGTAGGAGCTTCCTTGTTTTAATTAATTTAAGGTTGCAACTCTTCGACTCAAAGGATATCCTCAGACACGAAGAGTCCAGACCTATTGTTGTGTGTGGTGCATACGGACGTGTCCTTGAAGGACACTTCCTTCGTCGAATCTCGAGATTCGACGAGAACAACTGGCTCCTCCGACAGGTTCCTTAAAGACCAGCGATTACCGTTCCTAAAATAGTCTAAGGGAATTACGTGATCCCTTCTTTATTTTGGCAGGTCGCCTCGCCCTGCTTCTCCGAAATCTTACGAATGGAAGAAGAAGGAAGCAGAATTGGAAAAAAGTGGAATAAAAGCAATGGGCAAAACCTATTTCGGAGACGAAGGCTTTTCCAGCAGAGCCATCTTTTCTATTTCTTTAAAGATCTTGCACAATGGCTGACGTAATATCGCGACGTCGTGTTCTTCATTATTCATGTTGTTTCAACAAGTCCGTCACTGCAGACTTGAATTTCTGAAACCGCGAAGTTGGCTTCTTCCGCTGCGTTAATCGCTCTGCCGATTTTCTCTTCCTAATCTTCCCGTTCGTGCAGGCTTTTGGCAAGTTGGCTCTTAAACGTGGCGCGTTAAGCACGCTTGATGAATATGTAACCTAACTATATCGGGTGTGAAATTGCATTAGGCCCATTAGGCCGTCGGGAATCCCAAGAGTGCCGAGGTTTCAAGCTGGCCCAACGAAACGAAACGAAACGAGACGAGACGAGCGATCGGTCGGTCGTAACGTCGCAGCTAAATTCGTTATCGTGGATCCGTCGGCCAATTACGATGGTCACTGGCTCCAAAAATAATGCCTCTCCTCTTGCCTTCTCCACCCTTCTCCTTACTCGCAACCTTTCCTTCTACCTCGCTTCTCCTTGCCTCTCTCTCGATCCTCGTTATCTTCATTTCATTGCTTAACGAAGTTTCCTGCGGAAATTCCGGATAATCGCTTCGCTGTTCGATCAGGCGCGCTTACTTTTATTATTTTTCAGAAATATTCCTTTTTTTTCCCATCCCTGTTACTGATGAATTCCATCACATTTCAATTTGCATATGTGTCCTGATCCCCTTTTACTTGTTCAAATCTATTCGCGATTCGGTCCATTTGGATGCTGTTTGATCTGTAAACAGGAAACGTGACGTTTCTTTTCCAGCGAAATTAACTGCGATTTCGTACAATTTTTGAGGCTTTCTTTTTCTCTTAGTAAAGTGTTTTCATTTCTCGGTTTACACTTTTCTGTCCAATGCAAGAAGCTTCTGGACCTGTCATCGACCCTCAGCAATAGGGCGCTCGGGAAAACACGCTGGTTTGCACTTGGCTTCGCGCTGATATTCCTGAAAGAGACAAACTTTGTCCTCGCTGGTGGATTGAGGAATGGCAAGAATTTCCTCACGCTTGAAAACACTTGCGCCAAAGTTCTAACTTGACAAATTTTCAGGGAGACTCCCGCTTTCTACGTCTATGCACGCACAACCGTTCTGTATCTTCTTCCTCGGATTTTCTTTCTTTCTCTTTCATTTGCCATTCTCGAGTTCCCTTCGTATTCTCAGTAATTGCCACATTGTAACGCTTGAAGAAAACATCGTTCCATTCGATTTCGCAATATTCGAAAATTCTTCCGATTCGCATAAAAGGCCAATACGAGCAACTACGTGCTGGGGTCCTAGTATGTAATAAAGAATCGCACTGAAAAAAATGAAGGGTAGTAAAGAAATCCAGAGAACCGTAAAATTTCGTGAGCCTCGACTGACTTTTTTTTTATGTGAAAAGACTTCATTTACGTTATTTAGTTATCAACAATTTGTCCCATCGGTTAGACGAAGATCCGTCAAATCGTGTAAATGGAAGATATCAGAAATCGATTTAAAGGAAAAAGCTAATAAAAATTGTGTTTTTTTCCCCCTCTTTCTTTATCGCAATCTTCGCCACCATTTTTCAACCCTGTTATCGTTACTCGCCAATTAAAATGGTTGTAGTCATCCGTCGTATTGATTACGGCAACTGGTAAGCGAACCGAACAAGATAAAGATAATCTTTACCACGGCCGATCTCTCTGCGGTTTTTCTTTCTCCTGGTATTTCTGGGCGAGTTGACCTCCCAAGTTCGCCCACCTGCCTTCAGCATGATCTCACATATTTAGCATACTATGAGTCGATGTAGATATTATGTAGAACTCTGTATAACTATTACCACTTAGCATATGGCATACTCTCGGGATTTCCTCCCGGCGTCCCTCGGCGTCCGTCGGCGTCCTGTCGAGACGCCATAGCGTACACGATGTCAGGTAACGTATACTCCAGGCACTCGATTAGCATAAGAGCAGATTAATCTATATAACACCGGCCAACGTTATATACACATGCGTGATCTTATTATTCCACGTTATGTATAGCTGATCGATTGATTAGCATATCCGATCGATTTGAAATTTTTATTCTAATACCAATCGTCAAATCAGCTACGATTTCATAGTATCTCAAATTCAATTTTTTTCCTTTATAATACTTAAGACCATTATTCATCTCGCGCGTGTAATGAACTCTTGCGTGGAACGAGGCAAGAATGAAAGCCCAGTTCGGAGGAGGGTCAGAAGGTGAGCAAGAAAAAGATATTTAAATGCAAATTGTCAAATGACACAAACCACAACGAGAGAGATACACGACAAAATGGCCGCTCGCGAATGCCTTGACGAGTAGTTGCTACTTGCTACTTACCAGCAATAGGACACACCGAGCTCTGAAAGCCTCCGTTTTTATCGGTGCGCTGCGTAAAAACCTTGGCTCACATACTCACCGGCCGCAGAAACCATAAAAAGTTTTCTCTCAATGCTGCACAGCGAGCGTCACGCCGACCTGACAGCCATTGAGACACACACGCACACGCACAGGCGCGATTACTGCGGAGAGTCATGAGAGGAGAAGAGAAAAAAAATGAAGTAACCAAGCGATCGCAATACCCAGACTTTTCTAACCGATTGAACCGTATCGAACGTAGATGCGATTTGCAGACTCGACTTACGAGCGTCGAAGATCGTAAATATTAACTTTTTTTACTGCTGCTTAGTTTTTTGCTCTCTCGCTTTTCCTTCTCGATTACGAGTTTATTGCGTTTCTGAAAATTTGACTTCCGCTTATCGTTGCTCCAACTGCATGCAAAAAAAGAGTTAATAATATGCTTGGAGGGGGAGAGGCGATTAAAAGTTCTGTAAACCACGGTGAACAATTTTACATGAGTAACGTGTCTGTTCGTCAGAGCGTAATTTGTTTAGTTTTTGCTCGATTCAAGAAGATTAATGGCTGGTCAATGCAAATGAGTTGTAGGATCGGTGCGCGGGCGTTGCATTAGCCAAAGGATCGACGTTGCATGCACTGCCGCGCCTGCTCACCCGTCTCGTAATCGATTAACCTTCATCACCATTATTTTTCTTTTCTTCCTTTTTATATTCTTTTATTCTCTTCGTCGTGCACGACATACGCACGCGTCGTGCCATTCGCATTCTCATTAGGACTAGTCGAATCTATTCGACTGCTGGTCGATTGTTACGCAAGAGAACCTGTCGGGAACTGGTCTACTCTTCGGCTGCCTGATTAACTTATCGACGTAGAATCGTCTCTGATCTCTTTTTTATTTTTATATACAATCGCCAACCTGTCGATCTTTAATATTCTTGAATGGCTGATTAGTACCATCTTTCATCGTCTTGCAATGCACCTCCTATCTTAAAGATGTACCATTTTTCAACCCTGTCCCGTGCCCACAATAAATGCATTATATTCTTCGATATTCTTACGGTTTCGTGAGACGTCTTCTTATTTCCGCTGTCTGAACGTTCATCCATTCGAATTATGTCCAAACGTGCACACAGCTACAGGAAGATGGTTGGTGGTACACACGGTGGAGACTTATGACGGGCGAGGACAATGACGAGATGCTTTTTAACAAAGGCCATTTTTTTTTCTCGATCAGTTTATTTATTTTATTTTCTCATACCTTTTGAGTAACTCCGTAACGCGCGCGCGACTGGAGTGGGTTCCAGTGTCTAGCAGCGTCGAGATGTCGAGACTTGAGAGAGAACCGGTTTTTTGCACATATATTTCCCTCTCTCTCTCTTTTTTTCTCTCTTGTAATTCCCTGTCGTCCTATAGATCTACACGTATATAAGACGTCTCGAGTGAAAGACGATAGTGAATCGAAAGCAGGTACTTTACAGGTACATATATGCATACATATTGCTGTATGTACGGTAAGTTAGGTTAGACTAACGGAACCGAAGACTCAACATCTTAACGCATTGAATTCGCCCACCAATTGCTAAAACCTTTTTCGAAGATTCTCTTCTACCTTACGTTGTTACGTCTATTGGATGACATGGCCACGTACAGCATCATTTATTTATATTAAATCGTCTACACGAGTTCAGGTGTATCTAGGGCGTTGTACTACTTGTCTATAGCTCGGAGAAAAAAATTCTTGACTTGGACTACGTCAGGGAGATTTCTGTCGAGCTGATATGATCTCTCGTTACGAATTACTGTTTCAAGAACGAGGACTTTCCAATGCGACGTTACAAAATGCAAAATTCTTCGCGTCGAGCAGATATTTATGAAGTACGTGCAAATATAACTGCAGTGCGAGATGGTAGTAATAATAATAATAATATCTCAAGATCGTACAAGGCAAGAGAGACAATTGAAAAGTTGACAGGTCTTTGCTTAGGCTTGAGCTTGTGTAAATACCTCTAATATGTATCTTCAGAAGTCTGGAGGAAGACCGCTTGTGTTCCTGTTGCTTGTAGCAGCTGTCGGTAACAGCAGAAACCTACGTTTAGTTGTGCAACTAATATCTACTGGCCCGTTCTGCTGCCGTAAGCAACAGGAACACAAGCAGCGTTGGGCAATCGCCGTTTCTGGCAAATGACGATTTTGGACAATAATTTCCTGGCAAATGACAGCAACTCGAGGAAGACCTCTTCCAGACTTCCAGATTGCAAGGCAGTCGGAGTCATAAAACGAGAAACGCAAAAAGGACTAACTAGAAACAAGGAAGGAGAAACGAATGTCCGTTTAATGACGTTGTCATGCAACGCGTCATTTTTTTTATTTATTTAGAATACGAACACACGATGTGTATCATGATAGTTGGCTACTGTTATGACTGACCGGAATTTGCCATATAATTTCCATTGTCTCTTGTCATCCTTCTGTTCTTGCCTTGCTTCTTAATCTTTTTTTCATGTTAACCTTTTGGTCCAACGACGATCGACTTTTTTATCTCTTTATTAACGGGTACCCTGTTACTCTTCGGATTTCGTATTCATTTCACTCTTAAAATTATCACTGGCACATAGCAGTTTGACTTCTTCGAGGTAATTTAATGGAGCCATTTAATTTCCTCGTGATTAGGAAAAACTGTAAAATAAATATTATCGACGTTGGCAACCTAACCTAACCTAACGTTGCGTGCTGGTATCTTCTGCGCAGCTAATCGATTTTATCGTTGGAAGGTCAGAGCGTCGAATGAATTTGGCAGAATTTTATTGCACCGAATGGTGACGTATAGCCGAGTCCGGGTGCACCAATGCACCGCGTACTGTTACATAACGTAGTAGAGACTATGCTAATAAAACACACACCAGGCCATACCTCACAATCGGTGCTAAAAATTCGGCCAATGGAAGTTTCCAAAAGCGAATCAAGAGGGATAGATAAAGATTTAAGCCCACCTCTAGCAGGATCCGTCGTTTTTATTCCCTAAATTATCAAAATTACTGATTTTATTATTTCCACTAATTTAATGAGCTAGCACGTTTAGTATGCGACAATTTTCCGTTAAAAAATCACCAAAGTTTCGTAACCAATCAGAAATCACTTAACGGACAAGCATGACGTTCCGCGTCGTTGCTGATTTTCCCGACACCGTTGAGCAAGAGCTACGTCATCGGAAGTCTTACAAGTGGAATGAGCACTTAATACTTTTTATTATATACTTTTGTTTCGAAACTTGATAGAAATCATAAAAAGCATCGTCGATGCTTACCGAGAAAAACATATGTATTTCGCGCTTTCTTTCGTAGGGCTGTGAACCACTGATTATTTATTTAAATTGCCCAATAGGTACACTGCCCACCCTAAGATCTATTATAAACGAAGATAACGTACGTTTTATTTTTATTTACCTTTCCTCGTGTTTTCATTTCGACTAGCGAAGTCTCCATTGCTAGTTGCTTCTCTCCAGCAAGATTTCTTGTCGGTCTCTAAGGCTCTCTTATCATTCTTACGTTTCTCCTTTTTCCTCGCTACTATATGGTGCGACGCCTGGCGTCGCTTGCGTCACGTCTAAATACCCGTCGGTTCGTATCGCGTCTAGTTGGACATTTATGCATATGTCCTCCATATTATATTTCCCTTTGACCCATTCCGTTCCTATTATCAGTTCCAGATCCCAGAAGTCCGCTTGCTATATGCATGCACATGTGTTCCACACATGAAAGCAGCGACGTTGCAGACGTGCGTGCATGTGCACAGTGTATGGCTGCAGGAAATATTTAACTGAAATTTCATAATCCAAGCGTAGCAGCGCGGTACCCTTTCATTGCCACTCGCTTTTGGCACATATAAAATCGTTAAAGCTTTAACGCGAATTTACCCCGATTAAAACGATTTTATGGAGGCAATTTGGAGCTCGCTAATATTAGCGATGCCACGATTATGCAACTTGGCTCCAGCGCTGCAAAGCTGCAACACTGCAACGGTGCAGCGCTGCAGCGCCAGCGTCGGGCTTGTTGCTAGGTCGATGCCAAGATTAAGCTTGCTTACGTCAGATTCATTCAGTAACGTACAATGCAAGAGAGAACCCAGGTACAAAGGAGATTCGAAATTTCTAGTATATCAGAAATTTTTATCTCGCTCGCACGCGATACCATCTTTTTCATTTTCTACATTTGACGATTTATCGACACGCAGCGAGAAGCCTTGAGGCTTTTGAATCATGCGATAGATTACTGTTTTAGGTAGATATAATGCTCGGGAAACGGCATTGGTACGTTTTTCGACAGACGTCGGGCGACTATTTCTTTTTTATTATTTTCTGCTTTACGCACAATTTTTATCTGACGATACGTACTCTTACTTCAAGAAATATTTATGTACTCGGCGAGTAATCAGTTCGTAGTTCGCACGTCAGCTATTCTTATGGGAACCAGTCGTTATACACTGAGCCAGAGGTTTTTTTTTTTTTTTAGTGAAATAAGAAAAAATGACGCGACGAACATTTCGTTCCTCCGTGTCCTTCGCGTTCTGGTTTATTTACACATTGGAACTGCCTGCTGCGTTCGAGCGTCCACGAAACAGTCAAGTGATTCTCACGGTCTTAGTTGACCAACAATTTAGTGCGCATCGCGCGACCGAATGCCTCTCGTTGTGTCGCGTCGCTTATCGCGTTAATGCCACTTCACACCTTTCTTTCACAAACAGACAAGGTAGGCCGAGGCAAGCTAAGCCTGAAGTAACTAAGAGTTAGCGATATGATAATCCGTACGGTAAATCGATCCTAGTGCCTTTTGGTGGTATCGACTACGTCAAGTTGATGATGTGGGGGAAAAAGTGGAAAGGAGAAGAAATAAAAAATATCCAGGCGGATACCGAGCTTCCGGGAAACGGAGGAAGATCGACGGCCGAAACTTCTCCGTAAGATGGAAATTGAAATAAATTTTGGCAGTATTCGCTGTCGCGATTGAAAGTTCCGCCGTTGGTTCGCGTCGAGCGACGTCGTTACGTAATTCCCTGTCACAATGAAATCGCTCGACAATCCATAACATTGATCGGCGACGTAATGGCTACGATAAATCACGTATTTCCCAGCGGTTCGCGATCTGCTATCATTGGACAACAAAAAATGTCACCCTGCTCTTTCGTTACTTTGCTAGATGCGACGATAAAGCCCTAAAAAAGAAAGAAAATAAAACGACAAATATTCTGCAGCACGGATAGAAAGCTAAGTCCAGAATGATGAATCGCCTTTGTTTACAAATTTTCTATAATATTTCTGCAATTCTCTTCAGTTCTCACAGACCATTTCATGGCTATTTCGTCAATGGGTTTTTGTGGCTCGTTGAGCATCGATCGGCGAAGAGATTCTCAAAATGAGAAAATCCCGCACTGGCGCCATGGAGTCTTCGAGCTTACAGCATTCCTGCAGGGAGATTATTCTCGTCCTCTTTGATATCGGCGAAATTTCCACCTTTGACGTGGTCGACTTCCTGACTCCCACGAATTGCCCAATCCAATATCACATCGAAATTCTTGGACGTTAATCCGACGTATTAGAAATCGGAGGCAACCACAAAAGCGCAGCAATAGCCAATAGCTCAGTGGAGAACCTGCAGATTCTGAGCATAGAAACACGTCGCTAGATCGTTAGCCTGATCGGTCGTTCCGACAGGGTCAACAACTTTCCCAACTTGACAGTGAATATACAAGAGGACTGAATAAAAAGCAGCGTTAGTATTTAATCGATGAAATTGTTTTTTGGCCTGTCATCTTGTGGCAGGTCACGATCGCAGACAGAGTTCATCCTGAGTGGTGGACTCCTGATATCGTGAGGTTGTAAGGTCGTGATCGGTAATTTAAAAAATTACGACGCACGACGCCTCTACAAAATGGCGAAATGTACGTAGATCGTGATCGCTGCTAATGCATTTTAAAGCGTTTAACCCAGAAGCAGTCCGCTACGTTGACTCTGATGGACGCGCAAGGGCTGCCCACCATTCCTAATGCGAATATAATTATCATTAGACTCTCTTGAGGTTATCGACCTCTCGCATCACTTTGCACCGTTACCTATTACATACAGCTCCACGATTCTAGCTACGTTCTGTTTCTCGCAATTTCTCAATTTACAAAGGCAGATATTCAGCTGGGAAAGATCAGCTGATTCTCCTGTCCTTGCTAAGCTTCTCCTTCGTCCGTAACACTTAAACTATAATACACAGTCCGCGCACCGTATAGACTGGAGGCAGTTACGCGTTGTGTAGGTAAAGAAGGATTCGTCATTATCTAGAAAATCATTTCCACTCTCAGTATCGTGAAAGTTTTTACTTCAAATTGACTGTTATAATCGTCAACAGATTTATCGATACGTCTGTAATCGGTAGATTGGCCTACGTGACTGGTACGGCGTTGATCTTAGCCAAGGTGCAATCAGTATTGCTTGGTAAACGATCGATTTCTGATCCTTATTAGCTCGGTGAGTCATTACTCTATGAATCATAACCTGCGTCAAGGTCAGGATAAATTAAGACACTAGAAATGCACGTAGTTAGTACGTTTCCTCGATTTTTAATAGCGCATAGGAAATTCGCACTTTTGCATCGACTCGTGTCTTCCTTCGTTTCTCGAGGAATCTCGAATCTTTTTCATTTCCGATTAGGCTTATCGGAACTGTCGACGAGTAAGGAAATACAGTAAGACCCCGGTTAACGATCAAGATACGTTCTTAGTATTTGGAGTGCTAAACGAAACAATGCTAAAGGGGTACGTGTGGTTACGATACTATGGCGAATTCGGAGAATCAGAGAATTATCGTTTTAGCGAGCGTCTGCAAAAGCGTGCTATAACGAAACAGCATTAAACGAGGTAGCGTTAACCCTAGTCTGACATGAGTGTACAAAACGCGTCACTTCTGCGTCTCCAACGAGATGGAAAGCTTCGAGATTGAATATCTGAATAGTGCAGGCTGCAACCGATCATGGAAAATCGTTAAGTGATTCGCTGAGGCAGGAGGTTAATTGTGCGATCGCATTAATTAGCCTTAACTTCAATCGAGGTAATTTCCGACAGGTGTGTACTGTAGCCATTACAGATACACTCGAGACTTGTTTTTCACGGTAGGTTAATTCTAAGCAAGAAATAATATAATTATAATTACTGAGATTGGGAAGAAGAAATTGCATTTTTCTCGGGAAATAATTAATATTACGTTGACTAATACATTGACGGAGGAACAGTTACTAATCGTCAAAGCGTTAAACTCGTTCTGCGAATTTGTTATCTCTTTCTCTTTCTCTCTTTCCTTCTGTTTCCACCTGTCAGCTTAACGTGCAACTTTGCAATTGCAATGGCCTCTCTTATCCTCGGCCTTGATGACTCCTGTGCCTTTCCAAGAACGGACACGGTTCCCCTTGAAAATGGATGGAAAGCGAAGAAAAAGAAAAGAATTACATTGAAACATGATCGCATTAAGCGATATCGCCGCGAAATGGCACGTGACTTTACAAGTGACGTTCGTCGTTCCGTCGTTCCGTCGCTCCGTCGCTCGGTGCGTGGACAATAGGCGTCAGCCTCAACTTCCCTCCCCTCTCCCGTCTTCCTACTCTCCTATGAAAGACGAAGTCAAGCACTGCAGCTCCCCTCGTCACGCCGTCCCTGCCGCATTTTACGAGATTCTCACCGCCACTGCAATCGTTTGCAAATTAGCGACGTATACATCGAACTCCTGGGTTACGTAACTCCTTGAGTCACACGCGCAAGTTCTAACGTCTGCGCGTCTGTTCGTTGCCATTCGAAAAAGGCAGACTTGGCCTTGCGAAATGCACGTATGCCACAGTCAAGAAAAAGTTATACGTGTAAGTCACGCACGCCACTGACTGTCCGGCGAAAATTACTATTTGAAAGACAATTTCGCATAACGAAAATAACTTCGGACTTACGTAGCTATGAAGGATCTCAACGAAATTACATGCGTTTACGAGGAGTGTTAACTTTTATATGTTGTATTTATCCGAGTAATATTGAAATTCGAAGAACATCTAAAAAGCAAACAAGAGACTAACCAACGTGCACGTCATTAAATGAATACGTGACTTTAGGTTTCTCGCATTTTTATGCTGAACTGTTTATAGGCACTTGCCTGGCTTTTTTTTACAGGCTACTTTTCGAAACTAGGGCTTTTTCGAACTTAGAAAACATATCGAGATTCGCGATTAAGGACGTTATTAATTTATTATATTTCCTAATAGTGGAAGGAGACTTCAATAAGTCCCTAGAGACATTGCGTAACTGCTCCATACGCGTTTTGCACATACACACACGCGCGCGCGTGCTCACAGAAAGAAAAGAAGCGAAGAGAAGGACGGCGAGTCCCAATCCTTAATGACCGGTCATTAAACGGAAACTGCACATTTGGCCAACGTCAGAATGAGAAATAAAATTCCATGATTATTAAGCAGCAAATTCGAACGGACTCAAAAACAATTTATCTTAAATTCCCCGAGTCTCTTTTGCAGAAGAATTTTTCTTTCTCTTAACCTCCTCGTCAATTCCCTCTGCATTTTGTCGTCTCCTCGAATAGCACTCTTAATGAAAGGGAGCTACTTTGATCTTTTTACTAATAACCAGTAGCCAGCTCGATGCAGGACACGGTAAAACCACAGTCCTGACCTCTAAATATAACGTTAGACCCGGCGGAATGTTTCTGTAATGATCTAATTTGAGAAAATCCAAATGGGTTGTACAGACCGAAAGTAAACCACCCCACGCGAATGCTCTTTATATAT
The DNA here is from genome assembly GCA_030142225.1 of Pachycephus smyrnensis. Lineage (NCBI taxonomy): Eukaryota > Metazoa > Arthropoda > Insecta > Hymenoptera > Cephidae > Pachycephus > Pachycephus smyrnensis. Next base: position 84,853 of record JARQST010000543.1, on the reverse strand, counting down.
AGAGTCGATGTGCCGAAAATAAGGAGGTTGAAAAACATCGAAAAGAACCGAGGGGGAACAAGTACGCTTGGCTGTGCCCACGTGACGTGGCATCTGTGCAGTATGCTTATAGCTTCTACATAAGAGCGTACGTTTCTCTATATTACCTAACACCTAACACGGATATCAATGCGTTTGGCACCATCTTGTTATTAGCGAACTTTTTTCGAGTGGAAAAAATGGCTAATTTTACTGGCGAAACCATACGGTTTTCAGTCACTGTAAAATGTTGGCAATTTTTCTTTTAATGCGCAATGCCGGTACAGATGTATTCCTTTTACACTACGAAATCATACCTAAATCATAGCTATTGGTTAGCTCTAGTAGAATAGATCAATGGCATAGCGTTCATGCCTACTCGAGATTGGATCGAGGAGAAACTGTGCTAGAAGCGTGTCGATCTGTCCCGTAAAAGAAAAACGCCCGTTAGGGAGGAGATGACGTGTCTATGATAATGGGTGACCGAATAGTTAACTGTTCTGACTTTTGAAAAAGATCAAAGATCTGTTTCCGAAATACTTCGTTCACTAGCCGGCTGGTATCGTCAATCGAGAATCGCATTATCTACGATCGCACATCCGATGCAGAAAACTGTATTGTTCGGCATTAATTATGATCACGCGACAGTGCTACTTCCGGTTGGTACAACGGAAATGTATGGAACTATTTGCCGCAGTACGTTACACAGTGCACAGATTCCTCTTTCCCTCTCTTTCTCCCTCTCCCTGTTCGTCTAGCCATGCGTAACGTATTACAGCAGTCCCTAATTGAATACAGGATCTGACCCGAATCCTCCAGCCTTGTAGTTCGCGTCCATCCATATCTCGTAACATTCACTATATGCTGTGTAATTAGCTATGCAGCTATACATACAGAATTTATTTCCTGCTTTCGAAAGACAAACGTATAATTAATCTCGTTTGCACATTACGTTACTCGATCCCATCTGTTCCTATAGGAAGAGTCGCATTTAGACAAACGTCTGCGACTCGTTTAGTTAGTAGTGTGAGTAAACATACATATATTTCTCTTAGCAATTTTCGCTACAGTAGGAAAGCGAATAATAAATGTAAGAAATTCAAGGAGACCGTTCAAATATTAGATAACTACAAGAAAAAATGTAGCTTTGAATTTTTTTATTTCTTTTTCCTCCGTTCACGCGATCAACGATTTTCAATTCGATGACGTGACTACTGGCCGATCATGCGCCAGATAGCAAGAGGACTCTTATGGAAATAAAATGTAACAATGTAACATAGTAAACGTAAATATGCTGTGGAGTGCACTAGAGATTTGAAAATTAGGCGATTGGCAGCTATCGAGATGATCGAAGTGTGAAGTTTGTTTGACAGGCACCGAGAATTTTTGCGTA
>JARQST010000543.1:44646-71838 GCA_030142225.1 Pachycephus smyrnensis | reverse complement strand
TTTTTGCCCCCCCCCCCCCCCCCCCCCACCGTTATAAGCCAGTGGAGATAACACATGCGCAGTGACGCCTGCCACGTGAGCCCAGAAGAACACATGCACTCAGAACGACTCCAGGACCTTGGAAAATTCTCAGGCTATTCAAAGTATCGCACGACGGCAGAGCGTGTGCGAATCCAAAAATTATTTCAGAAGACATTGTCCATCTGCGTAAGCGTTAACAACGTATGCACAGGAACATAAAATATTTTGAGAAAAAAAAAGGAAATAGAAAATTTCACATAATTGTGCACCGGACGTGGAATGTATTCGAAAGAGAGAGACGTTCGATCGGTACAAGATGTAATTATGGAGAACCTGCACGACAGGTATGAGAGAACACATAACTCCCCTTTTGTGTCTGGCTTTAGGCAGGCGAACGTTCGGGAGTTAAAAAAGACTGGAGATCACGAAACGAAGTTGAAATACCGGAAAAACGTGTCCTACGACTTATTGTCGTGTGACATAATTCTGCGTGTCCGATTACAAAGCATTAGAAAATTTTCCTTACGTGACAACGAGTCATTAGGAATTCAATATCGCGTATGCATGCAAATATTAATGATAAAATCATAATGATACGGCAATATTGCGTATGACAATGTGAACGATTAAGACGTATTATGCTACGGCGAGACCTAATGATTTTACTTCGATCGGAGTAGTCAATGAGTGAGCAATGATTCGTGAAAGAAAAACACGTGCTGTCCAGACTTATAACAGCGTATGGATACATGGTTACGAGTGCTGTTCATACAGAGGATTATCGCAGCTATTGCGTTTGCATTAGGCTTAATCTAGATGATATCCTATCTGTAATTAATTGAAGGCTGACTCGTCAAGGATATTCCGTCAAGTCCTAACGCTAGATGTTATAGATAGATAAGCAGCTTCCTGTAATTTCTGCAGCATGCATCATGGCGTTAGAATCGTTTCAAGCGCTGCAGACTCGTTAATTAAACATTTTAATGAGATACTTAAGATCTCGTAGTTAATCAAGTAGAAAGAGTAGCGACCTAGTACAACGTTCAAACGTTTTACAAGGAATTCTCGTTCTATGGAGTAGTCAGAGACAGGAGACAAAAGTAACCGAGCAGCGACCACCGTCGTCCTTGTTCCTGACTTCCGGTCGTCGTAGATGCTCTGGATAAGCAGGAGTTGCCAAGTCACCTTTCGTCGAGCCCGTCACTTAGGGTCTTGGTCCAGAGTGAAAATGAATTAGCCATGTCTTGTTTCTCTGGACCCTTGGAAACTTTTGTTATCTGGCAACTCGTCGAACGAAGATAATCGGCTTGAAGCCTCAGGTCAATTGTTTCTTTGTGGTTAGGTAACGCGATGATGCTCTTTAGCTTCCCTTTCGAATAGAAGCAAAAGCCGGAAGAAGACCAGCGTCGGATTCGAAACGTCGAGAAGCCAGAAGTCACGACCTTCTCGTTAGGTCAGCCTCACACTTGCAAAGGTAGCCGCTTTTTGGAACGGCCTCGAGCCCGGCCAAGGCGGAATTGGATCTTCTGCGAATAGTATTTCTTTTATCTAGTGTTTTCTCGTGAAAACATCTGTCGTCGAGGAGCTTCTTGTGCGTCCGCTACACACGTCACCGTCGTCACGGTCATCACAGAACACTGATGGCTGGACTCTAGCCAATGGCCAGGTGCAATCACCTCAAGTAGAATAGACGTGAACTCTAACGGACTCGTTATTTACCATTACCTTCAGCATCAGTTGCTTCTATCACGAGGGTGCAATGGCTGACTGGGTGGCTGGACTTAATCATGGTGAGCACTAGTCGTCGAATGGAGTTTCAAGATGACACGAAGAGACGATATATGCCTTCATGATATAATCAGTGGTTGTACTTACTGTTAAGTCATTCATTAATTACTTAGGAAGACTTGCTTTGCATTTTGGAGCAGTCTATACCTTTAATATTTACATTTACAGTCTGGAATCTATGTTATACAGGGTATAGTCTTCAAGAAGCGTAGATCGATCAATGAATAATTTTCCTGTGGATTAGAAGTATATATACACTTCTGCCCAGTGAAGTTCTCGTTTCTTGGCAAAGTTCATCATTTTAGCGAGGGAAAATGTCAGACAGCCAACGCCTGCGAATTTTTGGCAAGTATACCGAGAACAAACGCAATCCTAAATCTCCCGTAAGCCTGGTATACAAACGCGATAGATGTTTTACTTAATAAAACGGGAAGCAGGTTGTTACTCTTGCCTGTGCGGTGTTAAATCGTTTAAAAATAATGAGTGTATTTACAGGGATATTTTTATCGCGCGATTCGCAATTTTACTTGGCTGAAAGTCAAGGAGAAATTCTTCACAAGAGCTGAGAGGGTGTGCACTCTAAACGTCTAAACCTGTGTAACTATGCGCAGATCTCTTCGGAGCATCTCAGTCGCATTTTTAGTTGACCGTAATGGCAACGGCGTCGCTGTCGTCGTCTACATCTTCCAGTCACCTTTAACCAAAGATAGATTGGCGCGTCGCTCGTTAACTTTTTTCATAAAATAATACGAGAAAATCCTTTGAGTCTTTTGTGCCGTCTAATTGTCGGCAGGATGTTTTGGCTCGTGACATCTGGTCAAGTTCCTGCCGTTCTGATATTCCAAAGTCCTTTATGCACTTCGACGCTCCTACCATCGATATCGCAAACCCGTATCCTGCCCCGCCAGGAAATTGCATAACTTTGGTATTGTCTTGTGGCAGTTTCAAAAGAATCAACGAATAGGTGTATACATATTTGAAAATTACACTAAATCGTTCTCTTTCAATTTCGCGAGGCCAAACATATTTCAGTTGCTCAAAAGTCTACATATATGTCCACCCGCTAACGACGAATAAGATTTATTGGAAAAAAGAGAAGATACGTTCATAGATGGAAATTATTATGCTAGTTTTTCACATAGTATATTAAAGCTATTAAAATTGTAATCACAATAGTTACTAAAGAAGCGTTGAAAAATTATATTTTATTCTTTACATCCTTCTGTCCATTTCTTTCTTTTTTTTTCGTCGGTTACATATGTATTCCTGCAAAAGGATATTCGCCTGGATGCTTCACCCTTACACAGATCGCATTGTCCGCATAGCCACCCTTCGCACTGATCCAAACTTTCACTCGCTTCCTCTTTCCTACTCTTCATCCCTCTGGCGGCATTCCGTTGAAACATGCCCTCGTGCCAGACAGCATATTGCCATCCAAATGGAATGAAAGTAACCCTATGCCACCTCAGTCCCATTCGAGTAAGAAAAAAAACAGGGTGGCTTTCCAAAACTATTCTTCTAATTGTCCACTAACATGTTTTCACAACGATCAATTCTCCAACCCTCGAATAGACGTAGTGCTATACTATGCTACATTTTATTTCTACGTTATCATTATAGCATACAGAACTAATATCGCATTTTCCCTACAACCCCATCATCATTATCAGTATCATTTTCAGCAGCACGTTCCCGTAAGAAGTTACAGAATCCAAGTGGATTCTCCAAATAATTAGCAATGATTTTCGAATCTGGTTAGAACTCTTTCTAGACAGTTTGGCTTCGAGCATTCAAAGTAACCTCCCCATTGTTTCCCCTTCTTCCCCCTTTTCCTCTTCGTCGTTCGAATCTAATGATGTAATGATAATTAAAAGCATCGATCTCCCGAGGTCACGTGCCTTCGACAACACGTGCAACGAGGGTTGACGTGTATGGGGGTGGAAGGATTAAGACTAAGGAGGCGACTGATAAAGAGCACGAACGTTCGTCATCGTTAGTGGTAAGTCATTAGTAGAAAAAAGCAAACTCCTTGTACAATGCAGCGCGGATCTCATGGAAACCAGCCATTCGAAGCTCCGTTTTCCAGGACGATCGAAATGATTTTCGAATCGAAAATCGATTAACCGGTATCCCTTATTTCGAAAGTGGAGCTCATTCTGCTCTTTACGTTATTCTTGGCCCAAATATTAAGCTGCTCCGTTTTAAAAGAAACTTCAAGACAGTTTTCATCTTGAGCGTAATGCTACTTCTTTCCTACGCAGATTATAACAGTGTTATTCGTGAGTTTTTAATATTCTACTTTGCACCCTTGAATGGCCTAGGAAATCGATCAATCGCCGTGTTATTGTACTTGAGGGAAATTCGACACGGGAGATATACATTTGGTATTTCCCTCTTAACGGGGAAAAGAGGGACGACGGGAAAAACACATCTTACTATTCTAACACTGCGAAAATGTACGATCGTTATCGATGTTTACGTTACCAGCGATTGGTTCACGTCAATGGCGGCCTATTCTCTGACGTCCAAGGGTTACTTTGTAAAGATTATAATTCCCTTCCACCCTTGTGGTGCGCAGCTGCACTCGCCCCTTTTCCTCTGTTACAAACTACGTACATTATTATACGTGAAATATACGCTATACCTTTCGGATTTTTCATTTGTCTTCCTCTGTGTAATACAGACTTTTTCAAAAGAACGTTTGTACAATGTCGTTGCATAATATTCCACGAGGCAAACAGTTATACGAGGATATAAAATTCGAGTGTATATGTTTATATGTTATTTAGTAGTCGCTTTTGAATTTGAGTTTAGATATTTTTCTATCTAGTAACTTTACTGACGGCAGAACAAGTAAAATTCAAATGAGCTAAGGTTGTTCCAGAATACAAGACAACAAACAGACGTAAGAAGAAAGAATAGGAGGATCGAAAAGGTCGAAAGCATCGCGAGAGAAGGAAACAAAAAAGGAAAAGAAAAGGGCTACACAGTGACGTCGAATGGCGTCGGGTGGTAGCGGATCTATGAATCTCGGGCGTCCCGGCGTGGAGAGAATTATAGTTCTCCCTTATTTATAGTTATCGCCTTTTAAAACGTATTTTCTGTCCACGGGAACAGCCGCGTTGAAAATTTAATGCCAGTCCCAGAGAGTGCAAAAAAGCGATAGGGTTAAACGAAGCAAAGAAAGAAAGAAAAGAAACACAATCGCAGAGAACGGAACAATTGGAGGGAGAGAGTCAGACTAGAAAGTAAAGAATGTTCGCGACACAATACACACAATGGGTATGTGTTACATCCTTGGAAGGGACCGTACTGTTTGCTTCCATGGTTGAACTTTTTTTCCTTCTTTATCTCAATTTCACTGTTATTTGTTTCGAACTATTTTTCCATTAATAAAAAAAGGCAAAATCCTTGAAAATCAAAGGCACGAGGAAGGAAAATAAGCATGAGAGAGCGCTTATAAAAATGGCAAAATTTTTCTGTTTCAGGCGGCCGGTGCAGTTCCAAAGCGAACGCTGGTAAGTACTAGGACAATAAAAATATATTTTTGCTTCTGCCATAAAGAATATACCCACTGAATTAAGGGAGTTAGTCTCTCTAGATTAGAGATCGCATCTTTCGCTTGGCGACGTCTCGACGTTCACGTCGTTCGATGACACGTCGTGTACAGGGTGATTCACGAGAAGGTTACGGATTCGGCTGTGGCTTAGCTTGAGCAATGGATCAAGCTCGTTGACCAATGACGATGACTGTATGTTAAATAACTCGTATTTTATTCTCATTGGTCAGTGACCTTAATCACTGACCAATCACAATCACCATCGCTCAAGTTAAGCCACACCCAAATCCGTAACTTATCGTGAATCACCCTGTATACACTACCGTTAGTACCTACTTTACTTCTGTATCCTTTAGGTTTTATATAAGCTTACGAAATAATTGTTATCTACCGGGTACGTACAGAGCACAGCGATAAACACCGTCTTATTTTATACGCGAAGAGTTCACGACGCCCAGCGTCCCATTCTTTATGGTCGTCGGTATATATAGATATAGTATACAGTAGATCCTCGAACGATGCTTGCTTAGTAAGACAGACGGGCCACTTGCCATTCCGTCACATTGACACGACATAGAGCTAAAATAGACGCCTGTCCCTTAGCGACGTGTATGCGTCTGCTGGAGGGGCAAGACGCCCTCTGACGTCGGACGTAGTTTAAAAATCATCAGCTGATTGGAAAACTGCCAGTTTGGTGAATGAACTAAGGTGGCCAGGGCGCGTGAATTGGCGAGTTGAAATTTGCGACGTTGGAGAGGCTCGATTTCGATGAGAAAGAAGAAGAAGAGAGGATGAGGAAAATAAAAGAAAGAGAAACGGAGGGAGGGAAAAATATATAAATGCTAATAATAGAGATGTTAAATAATGGATAAAGGGTTTGATCTCCGAGTAGAAAAGAAAATAAATAATATAAGACTTCAGCTGAAATATTCCCTCGGAGCATTATCGAATACTCGGCCATCTACACGTGTGCTTTATTCGTTTCGTTTTATTTCCTTTCGTCTCTATAAATTCAGTCATTTATTCTCTTTAAGGCGACAGAAAAATATAAAGTCCTTTGAGATGCTGATGTTCCGAGTGACACGTTGCTCGAGCGCAGAGATCCAATAAAGATGCTAACGGCAAAGGAATACGTAGATGCCTTTGCGTGATGTGTAGGTGTGTAAGTGTGTATATATATATTTAAGTTACGCGAAATATTGTAGTGTAGTGAGAGAGGGAGAGAGAGAAACAGGCAGACAGAAAGCGATCTCCAGGCTGACCATAGAAAAGATAGCAGAAAAGCATTCGAGTTCGTTTTCCTTCAATCTATATTCTTCTTCTCTCTATCTCTTTGCCTTCTTCTTAAGTCTGACTCTCAAAATTTCAAAGAGGAGAATAGCGTTCACGTTAGAAAAGCAGCGAAACCATGTGACACGATGCGCCGCGGAATAGAAACGATCATTTATCCTGGGCATCCCAAGCATCCCGGAACATCTTAAGAGCTCTCTGGGAATGCGACCTGTCCTCCCCTAGTTTTCACGCGAGAGGAACCACCGGATATTTAAATGAAGTAGCACTGGCCCCTCGTAGGCCGACTGCTCGCTTCCTTATTGGCTGCTGATTCGGAAGCGAATGGACCCTTAAAATTGAACGGCAGGTACAGTCGGTTGTCGCTACCAAGCCAGCTTCCATTTCATCCCATCGCTCTCTAGATGCAGTCGAGTTTTCAGTTATTATTCGCCACTTTTATTGAAATTGCAATATCAGTATTATTGTCAAAGAATGTACGGTTCGAATTGAAACTTCGCAAGAAAAATATGATATATGTATATTTTATGGTTTCGTGGGTGAACGTGACTGTATTATTCTGAAGACACATTTTTGCTGACCTCTTGCGTATCCGTCGGCTGATATTAACGTAAAGTTCGAAAACGTTCTGTGTTTCGATCTGTTCAGTTTTCAACGAACAGTAAGTGACGTCACTTCCGTTCACCTGAAAAAAGCAACGCCTCAGAGAACGTTGCGACTTCGGCAGCCGATGACTTGCAAATCGAAATAGCTGATGTAGAAATCCGATGAGTTACATTGTTCGCATCGCGATACATAAATACATTGGAAACCGAGTTAATTTACGTAAAACCTCTTATTCTCTTATTTTCTTTCTCTCTCTCTCTCTCTCCCGATTTTCCTCTTTCCGTTTCCTCAATTCTCACAGTTTCTGGTGTTCTCACGTTTTGCCACGTAGCTTCCACTCGAAAATAATGGCAAGAACCCTCTCTGACGTTCCGCGCGGTTTAAACCACCCCAAAGCCCGATATAATATTCAATGGAATATTCTAACTCGAGGGGTACTTCGCAGAATGGCACGTCCGCCCTCCTGTCAATTTTCCAAAATTCTCCCACGGCTCGAAAAGGAAAGTGGCTTCGTTCAATCGTTATCAAGACTGACGTAAGGATATTAAAAATTCTCTAGAAACTTCCGATCGAGTCTCCCGTGAGGGATGTTCTAAAAAAAAACACTGAATGGCGCAAGGTGCATAATTGCATAGAAGCCAATGAAAACGGTAGGAGAGTTCGCGCAGAGACAAAAGTAAACTCGTCCGTTCGAGAGAGACTGGTCCATTCGCCGTTCGAGTATAAAATACTGTCTCGCTTAATGGAGGAACAATAATGGGCGAGACGAGAGAGAAACAGCGTTGGTGAGTCTGGTAATGAATATCGACAATTCAAAAACAGACTTCAGACGTCAAAGGAAGGTGCCGGAAGTAACCCCGATCACGTTGCAACTTCCATTCGGTCTTTTCATTTCAAGAGACGCGGTAGCGTTCTCTTGTTTTCCAGATTAGCTATTGCTTCCGTTTCGAATATGCAAAAGCACCTGATGCGAACATCCTGAAGAAATCTTTGGAGCATCTATGGAAATTTCTAGGAACGCAAGGAGGCTCCTTTAAAGTTTCAAGGCTCGTGCTTTGCGAAGGACTGAAACGACAACGTACACATGTTCCCTTAGCACGAAATACCAAATTCTGTACTCAATAATTCATCTGAACTTTTGAAAGCCACGTGACACCGACTCTTGAATCCGGATGTATACTCTCTGATTTTACCTTCGAACCGGCAGGAATTTTTAATATTTTTCTCTCGCAGTTGCTTTGGATTGCCCTGGGAGTCGCATTCCCAGAATTCATTCAATATATCTGCGATTCCGCTCTGTACTGTCTCTTGTGGGTGTAGGCGATCGATTCTTCGATTCTTCGATTCTTAGAAACTTTGTCCAATTTCTTTTCAAATTTAATGGATTAGATGAAACAAGTCCAAGAAATAAATATTAAAATATCGGGGCAAGCGGTTCGTCAAAATTTTTGAATGCAGACATACGACATTGAATTTTCCGATTTTTCCGCATGCGCCCTTTTGAATCATTTGAAACCGGAAATGCTGGACGTCTGCAAATGTCGCTATGCCATCTACATCCGACACTTAAATTCCTCTCTAAATTACAAGTCGATCGGTTCAGCGGTTTTCCTGGAACTTTGAATATAGAAATTTTCGGCCGTGCACATAACAGACAAACACGCATACACACTCAACAGATACACATGCGCGCGCGACACCTGTAATACGATTACATAAGACGCTCCTCCATATTCCATGCGGCAGTGTCTAACGACGATTAATCCGTCTGGAAAGTGTGTCGAGTGCAAATACTCGAAGCGCGAACAATCGAACTCTGATGGATCGTTGCCAAAATTTCACCAATCGGAATTTCGGACGAAATCAGTGCTTGAGCCTCGACTGCTCGAGAAATCCCATTAGTCGTTTAAAGGAAGTCTTTGTTGAAAACTCGATGCTGTGGAGGCTCTAGGAAAAAATAAAGGAGTAGAGGATGCAGAAATAATGCAGTAGAGACGGAGGGGAGGTATAAAAAGTTGTGAGAGCGGTATGGAAGAATAATAGTGAGAAACGAAGAATGAATCATCGGAGAGTTTTCATGGGGAACGACGCCAAAGCGGCGGAGGCGCCCGTTATCCTGGCTGGCTAAATCCCGACCTTGCGCAAAGTTAAAGGAAGTCAAATAATCCACGGACGTAGGTAAATAAATTACGTCGTTCCACTCTGCGTAAAAAGCTACATTTTTTTCAGGCTCTGCGCGTTCTGCATTTCTCCTTCCAGTAACCTTCCTAAGCCGTCCTGTTAGTCGGTAATGTCACTATCATATATATTACGACATATGCTATACTGGGTATCCCATTGTGAACGGACCACGTAAATATTCCCTTCTGCTCGTAGGATATTGATATTTAAACATTAAGGCCCGTATGGAAAAGCCATATAGGAGAAAAATATATTTAAAAATATTTGTATTAAATTTTATACAAATATTAAATATAATATATAAACGTGTAGACTGTTTCTAGTGAAACGCCCTGTATTGCAGTGTCTAGTTTACGAGGATTTATCGAAGAGACAGCGAAAGCCCAGCGAATCATGAGAGATTAGCTCGATGAGTTCCAGTGGCAATTCCACTCTGAATTTCAGAGGCAAGTGATTAGGTATTCGGAATACTATTAACTATTATCGCCTTATCTATCGTAATCCTACGATCGGCCCCGCAAAGAAGAGGAATGAAAATAGGATTCTAAATTGAAGCGAGGTATCTTTCCTATCTACCTTTTCCTTTAGAATGGAATATTACCGGTACAACTATTTTGCGAAATAACCTTTGAAACTCTCGATTTAATATAATTCCAGATGAGTCGTCGACCCCGTTCGTTCCCGGCATCGTTCATAATTAATACTTTATAAGCTTAACTCGACTGTCTCTCGTGATCTGTGCTTGACAGACTCCAACCCTCTTTTCTTTATCTTCCTAAACACGGGGTGCCGTTGACAGTAAATTTGCTTCTCTCACAAAAGGATTCTGCATGTACGAAACGTAACAATTGGTTACGCATCAATTATTCTCTGTGCTAGAAAGTCATTTCATTTCCTTCGTTATCATAAGCTTATCAAGCACAATTAATATATATAATGTCGAATCGTTATCGATGAGCAGCAATGCACTATAAGGTGTATGTTGGTCGTTAGAAGAATCTTGCGAACAAAAGAATTTCCCTGGATCGACCTTGACAAAGATCTTGTTTTTCTCAGGTTAAAAAGGAATTCGATTCTATTGAGAAAGGATTCGCCAAATCTCATCGAGAGATTCTTATGCTCTTGGATCCTGCTATAGATAACGTAAATCAGTATCGGAATCTGGAAAACGAAATTGGGTTAACTCCTCAACTAGGATTAGATAAAGCCGACTAGGGGCGTCTTCCAGGAAATGCAGTTGCGATGAAGATCGTGATCGGAATGAGGTTCGGGATAAGGAGGGAGCAAAGGAGCCTGAATAGGAGTCTATTAACAGTCTGATTAGTTAGTCCCTCTCGACAAATAGCGATGAGTCGATAAGTCGCGATAAGCTTACCTGCTTGGTTCTAATGGTTTCTTCTGCGACAGCTGCCATGCTTCCTCCTAATTCCAACTTTGCGCTAAAACATAATAATTGTTGCCCAGTAAATCTAATCGACCGATAGGAGTTTTCCACTTATCATAAATTTTTCTATTTTCCGGTACAATACTCTTTTGAAGAAGAGATAAATACAATTTTTAGGGAAAATCTTCTTCTCAACTAAAAAACGAACTTATCTTCTCCCTAAAACAAATCCTTTGGATTCTCAATAGACGTAAGCGTTTTTCAACGCAGTGACACTACTGACCACTCCCATGTGTCATGATTAATGTAACGTATTATCATCACACTGGGGTTAACAACCCTTCGAAGATTCCTTAGAATAAAGTTCAGCCCCCTCCCCCTTCCTTTCTTGCGCACGCAAGTGATTCTCTCTTCCATTGTTTTTTTCTTTCTGTTCTCGTTGAACTACTGAATTGCCGGAACCCCTTATTTCTCTTTCTCATGTTCTTACTTTGAGAAGGGGGGAGGGGGGTAATTATCTTAAACCCAACCTAACCCAACTGTCGATGCGGAACGGTTTCCTCAAGAGAAAGCGTTTCGATGCGCTTGGACAAAGAATCTAAACGCGCTAGACGCCGACGTCGACGCCGTCACTGTCTTCATTGTCGGTGGTCGGTCTTCGGCGCCGGATGCACCGAGTACACGAAACAATCTGACATTTCCATGGCGCGCCCTGAAACGTTATCGTTTTCTTTACTCGGAGCGTCTTAAAGCAGTGAGCCGAGAGGTGATAATTAATTGCGCGTTTAGTCGGAATTAGTCATCGCTTCACGTAACTCCACGTAGACGACCGTACATTATATTGTGCACGTAGGCACAAAGCGAAACGGTGCTTAATGGTGAGTAATACGCAAACGCGTCGCGACGTACACGACGTACAGTGGAGTTCGCTTCTAATTCATGTTGCAATTAAAAGATCTTTTAGAAAGTCGAGGGAAAAGGCTCCACGTTGAGAAAATGAAAAAATGTAGCGAAAGCAGAGGAAGGGGAAGGTCTTGGGGAGAAAGGACTTGGAGAAAGGAAATAACAATCCTCGGGGGTGAAGTCGATTTTACGTGCTAAGGAGAGGAGGCTGGGCGTCGCGACGACCAGCGTCTCCGTCAGCCAACCAACCACAGCTATTCTCTATACTCACAAACAGCCTCCTCCTTATTTATCTTCATCTTCTTCATCTTCTTCTTTCGCAGTCGGCTACAGACCCTGGAGAAATGGGTTATGGGAAAATGTCATAAACCTGGTTACACCCCCTAACGACACCCTTCTGATTAGCATAGTCATTACTTCCCTTAACTTTACCGATTCGTTTATGGCAATTCAGCATTATCAGTTGGAAATTAATTATTCTTCAAGGATAGTTGCGTCTTTGACTACTCGGCGCAACGATACTGAAACAATGAATAGAGATTTTGAAAAAATCATTATTTTACCAATATCAATTGATGCTACTGCAATTATAATTTATGAAGCGTAATATATGTATGATCTAGTAGTAATCTTTATTATCGTAAAGGCGTGTTCGGATATTTTTATTGTGAGGAGAAGACAAATCGTTTCTCCTCCTCTATCAGCTCCGTTTATTCACACGTCTGAGCTTTTGTAAGTTTAGTGGGTTAGGCTATGTGGAGTAGAGTGTAGGCTTGCTGGCAATGTGCCAGCAGGTTCGGGTTTCCCGGGCGCGTAACCACTGCTTTTAGTGTCACCTACTGAAATATACGAGCCATTCGCAAACGCGACAACGACGTAAGTTGCGTTTCTACAGCCATTTCCCATTTTCGTAATCTCTGATTGTCGATTATCACGGTGAGTAAGTATCAAATCCGAAACGCGTGGGAATCTAACTTAGATATCGCAAATACATCGATTTTCTCATTTCTTTTTAAATTGCAAATTTCATCAATGAAATTCAAGGACATTTTTCAGGATGCTCGTGCACCTACACGCGTGTATACGCACGCGTGGATATTATGCAAGCAAAATACAGGAATAAAGAACATCGAGAGAATTGTGAATGCACTGGAGAACGTCGACCTCTAGAAACGTTTTGAGTTTATCAACCTTAAGGCGCCCGCACACAAAACTTTCATAACCATAACGTAAGCTCTAGACCAGTGAACACATGTTCGTAATATTTTACAGATTTATGAACGTATGTTGATTGGTCTATACCTTACGTTATGCTTACAAAAGTCTTTTGTGCGTGACCTCTAACTCCATTGTTGATAAAGAACCAAGGGAGCACTACGATCGAAAATTTTATTAAATCGGAAAAGCATTTGCAAGTGATAACGATAAATGTAAACGTTATCGCTCTTAGTCAGAGCTCTGCCTAGGGTCGTTAAATGTTTTCCAAAATTTCATGTAAATCATACGGATCGCGTGAATTCATGAAATCATCCTCCCTCTCTTCTTTCTCATCCCTCCTTCAATAATAAGACACTGATGCAAAGATCCCTAATTGTCCGGTCACACGCGGTCACGAAGAAGCTCTCCTTGGACAGGTTCAGGTTGGACTCTCAGAATTGGCTGATCTCGGCTCAGGCAAACAGGGTCTATCTATAGCGATGACACAAACACTCTAAAGAGCCAAAGCTCCCACGAAGAAGCAGTAAAGGAAATGCCAAAATGGACATGGCTGGATATCCTCTGTACGTAAGTATGATCATATATGCGTAGGGATGTACGCGACAGTAACTGAACCACGTGGATGTATCGATCGATCCGATCGATAACTCAATAAGTGAGTCATTAGTATAGATAACGCCGAGGACGCATGCTAGACAGGTCGGCGACTTCAGAGTTCTCACACTCTTTGACGTCGCGACGCGCACCGATTCTTCTTCTCTGTAGTTACCTCTACTAGCATTTTAACTCGTATGTATATAAATACTACTAACTGTGCTATAAGCGATCCTGTCAATGACAGTGATCGATGACAATTACCTATAAGGTTGTCCCGTCATTGATTAACGCTGAAGAAATTCCTATATTCGGAAATTGCCTGCAAGGGCGATTCGCCACTTGGAAATTTGCACGCTGTTACGCTTTTATTTACTCTATTGTCGTTCGAGCTTCAGTTCAGCAAGATGCCAGGTTAGGTGTATGTACGGAAGAGAGCTTGAGAGAAGAGGAGTAGAGATAAAAAGGGGCAAAAGGGAAGAAAAAGAAGTGCTGAGAGTTCGGGCAAAGGATACACGTCTAAGGGTGGAGGGCTAATAAAGAGGAGAGGAATGCCCTAAGGGGCATAAAAAAGATGGCTCGGCCTACTGTTTTTCGCGTGTGCGCCTGTATTAGATTTTACTGGATTTTTATGGCCGATAAAAACGCGCCTTTATTGCAATGCCAGCATCGAGGACCGGCAGTCTTCACGGATCTATCAGTCCTTCTCTATACATATACAAGAAGTATCACCCATATAGTTGGGCATACGAACAGGGGAGAAACACAGGCACGCGTTATCCCTCCATTGAACAAGTCTCCTGAGAGACATCCAGGGGTCTTTTAACATCGCACGCGCAGCTCCTTAAGTCTCTTTACATGGAAACGAATGATCGTTGTAACTGAGATGCGTCTACTGACTATACTCGGTATACCTGTACGTCGGACTAACAATCTGGTAGCAGCGTAAATTGGACTGTTGCTTGTGAAAAGAAGGACAAAAAAATAGACAACCCTATAGTCTTTATTCGTATTGCTCTTTGGCTTTTATTGTCCATAGTATACGTGGCTATATCACGGATGCCAGCAGAGGGACATCTTTACGGCACTCCTGATTTGTGAGCATGGAAGATAGATCGGATTTATCGTGACTCTTGGTGTTAAAAGAACCATCCAAAAGTCAGGGTCGCGCTACGATCACCCAATTTCTAGCACGAGAAACCAAAGGAAAATTGGCAATGCTATACTCGTATTAGATCTCCCACTGTTATCATTATCACTAACGTTGCCGTTAGTATCAACGTATTTTCCAAAAGAAAAACAACGTTGGATAGCGGACATTTTTAATTGATTTGTTTCAATTTTCTTGATTCCCTTCCGTCGCTAGAGAATTTTTACTTTGGCACACATCAGGCCAGGTGGACGTGGACACTGGGTCATATCAAAGAAGACAAATGGAAATGAATTCTGAGGAAAATCATGAACAATGATGAATTCCAGGAATTGCTGCTACTAATGCGAATCCCGCTATAAATTTGCTCTTGTAAACTTATCTATATCTACCTGTAGACTAGAAATTCTCGGAGAATTTCAAAACACCTACTGTCGCTTAGCTCCGTGCCGATTCTCATGCAGTGTCGCAATCTTACGACCTACTTCACTTCCTTTGTTCGATTGACATCAGCCGCGCGACTATCGCCTCTAAATTCTTATCAGATCTGACTCATCTCAGCACAGCTTCGACACGACCTTGGACTCGCATGGAATGACTTTTAATATCGTTTCGCGAACGTTGAGCTTTGCAATTGAATAAAACTAGAATGCCAGACTCGTCAATATTTCCTCTAAAAGTGTTCCAGCGAAAGTAATGACCCTTGATCATATTTCAAGAAAGCAGAAACCTAAAGGGATCATGCTTTCCTGCCTTCGTGACTTTCTGCCGTTGAGCCGACTATAGCTTGTTTTGTCTCTCTCGCGCTAGAGGGCGAGATGTAAGAAATACAAGAAATACAAGAAACATAAGAAACACAAGAAACACGAGAGCCAGTAGAGTCACGAGGCGCGGAAAGCACCGTATAGAGAAACACGTGTTCCCGTTTGCTGTACATGACTCATGAAGAAACGAACGAGCCAAGTTCTTCCACTTGATTTTTTTTTAGCCTAGTAGTTTGGTAGTTTCTTGGGAAGAGAATTCCTCTGGTCCCGTACTCGCTCATTCACTTCTCTCAAATTAAACATCCATTCCCTCAAGATTGTCTCCATTTCGTATTCCCGCTCGTTCATCCGATCCGGCAATATCATTTTAATAATATAGATATCAAAATCAGATTCCATAATGCGCTCAGTTATTAATCGAAGAATTTTCGGAGAATCGGGGGGGGGGGGGGAGGGGGGAGGGCTACACGCTATAAAAAATGTAACTTTGCTTCCCTCGGGACGGGAAGACTTTTGTCGTTTCTTTCTTTCTTTCTCTTCTCCCTTAAGTCTCCCCCTCTTCTACCTCCTTTGCTTACTGGCTCCCACGACCCTATATTTATCAAATATATTCACAGGCAAGAGTAGCGTAAGCAAGAGAGATTACTTAGGATTATTAGTCGGCGAAGTAATAACAGGAATATCTCAATGAATTATCTCTGTAATTCCCTGCAACTTTGTGCATTCGCCAAGCTCGCCAAGAAGTTTGACATCTCGGGTTAAACTCGGCTACTGAATATTCATGATCCTATCTGGTTGCGCCATATCAAAGTTCGAGTGGTCTGTGTGTCGTCACTCGTCCACTCGATCAATCATTTCTCTGCTAGAGGCTCTTCCTTGTAGTGTCATAACTTTGACCCTCAGTGCGTACGTATGTAAAGTCGTCATCGGATATGGTATAATATGAAACTGATCTCAAGCAATTAACAGTTAGATGATTTATGCTAATGAGAAGTACGCAGCTTCTTACGCAACTTGTATGCTTGTTACGTTGTATTTCTTTTTTCAGTCGCTTAATGACTTTTACCCGAAGTGGCGTGTAACAGTAATGATAATATTTCGAGAAATCTTCAAATACCTTTGATGCAAAAATATAAAAAAAAAACAAATCGAACAGGGAGAATTGCCGGAAAACATTAAATACGTGCTACAAGGGCAAGAAGTGCGTGAGAAAGATGGAAAGATGCAAGACAGATAAAAAGATCCATCATCCGTGCTATTGTCTTTTAGATCATTAATTGATGTTGGACTATATAGAACTCCATCTCACGTTCGTACGTGCAGATATAGTTAACTGCTCGCAATTGCACACTGGCGTGCTCGCACATTAGCACAATCGCAAAGATCTATAGATCACTTACGTTGCTCAATCTTCGCAAATTGGCTACCAATGTCGTACGTAGCGCCAAGACGCTGCGACTGCCGCATCTGTAGCCCAGCTGATCGCCATGTCGGCAAGTGGACAAAGAGAGACGATGAGTGAGAGCGAGTGATACAGAGGAGGGGGAGGGGGAGGGGGGACTGGTAACGGTTGAAACGCCCGGATTTCAGGGGGAAACGCTTCTGAAACGGGTTCTGGTGTAGGAATATATACATCTATCTATATACTTCCTATGTACCGTGCCGATGTCCCCTGGATATGTATGAGCGTTTATTTATATGCAGGTTCGGTTGGTCCTGTTAAAGGACAGGTTCACGGAGTAAGAGCCAAAGGAAGCGAGCGATAGTCGACGGTGATGTCGACGACAAGGAGGATATCTATGTAGTTTAGTTTACTTCTTGGAGGGAGGGTAACCAGGAACGACCCAACCGACGGATGCCGAGGGAGGTTCACTCAGTTGGTTCAGTGGGACATATCGATCCGGGAACCAGCCAGCCAGCCAACCAGCCAGCCAACCAACCAACCAGCGAAACCAGCCTAAACCAACCTAACCATCCGAAGCACTGGAGCAGCACGAGCAGTAACGAACCATCCAGACTAGGCACCCTTCCGTCCCTTTGTCCATCCCTCGTCTCCCCTTAACCCACTCACTCCGTCTCTCTCTTCTCCACGTTTCCTCCTATGCCGTTACATCCTTGTCTAACTGCACCCTCCACACGGCTATATTATATATCTGTATACACTACTGGGAAGTCTTTCCCGGACAAAGAGGAACGTAGCGCGCGTGCGCGCATTTCCGTGAAAACGCGTACTTCATCGATATTCACCCGTCTTCACAATCCCCACTAAAACGTTCCTACGTTTTGTATTTAGCACAAAGATAACGCGTACAGGCGTTAAGCTGTGCTGCAGCGAGACTATTATTTGGAATCGACTAATGATCATTTCTTCCCACTGACACGTGCTTCTCGAATGACTCCGTTCGATGGACCTACTCCTACTTCTGGTAATCGTATTTGTTCCTTGAGTTTACTCAAAGGGGAACCATGTAATAATGGGAACCTTACTCGATAAAAATGAACCAGTGAATATTCACTGATTATCAGTTAATAGTCACTGAACGTCGCAGTTATAAGTATAGCACTGAGAATCAGTGAAATCGACGTACCTTCTGATTGAATCAGTACACAGAAAAAATGTTTTGATAATATTACTGCGATATGAGTTCGATGTGGTTTTTATCAGTAATTATATGGATAACATTCACAATTAAAATAAAACCAAAAAAAATGGCTGCGTATGTAAACTTATGATTGGTACGTACATCTATTTGTGCTGCCCTGAGTGGGACTCGAACCTGCGATTTTTGGGATGCTCGAAGAAGAGAGGAATGCGACATTCCTACCCACTGAGCCACCAAGCCAATATGTAAATTTTACATTCGATTAAGAATTATAATCGTCAATATTTATATATATGGAAATATATGTAAGTTCAAAATTACTGTTGCCACGATGAATTGTACGAATATGTACAAGCATGACTTACATACGTCGCAGAGTAAAGGATCATATTATCATAATGCTATTGGAAGCTGCATCAATTCACTGTTCGTTAGTATTAACAGCAGCAACTCACACGGGACGTGACAATGCGACAAACAGTATGGTGACGTCACGATGAACCCGTTACAGGGCTTCTATATAACACGAAACCACTGATTTAACAGTGGATTAGACCTGAAATCACTGTTTCTTCAGTAAATTTGCAAACTACTGAAAAAATCCGTGAAATTTGCAGTGATTCATTTTTAGAGGATAGGCGCTCTGAAAAGTAAGAAGAAAAGGCCTAAAGGCAGTCGCAAATGGTTGATTAGGTTTTATCGTGTTCTTTAATGGAGTTTTACGAGCGTCGCAATGTAAATTAATCGTTCTCGTAAGTCAATTAATAATCGTCGCAATTCCGCGCTCCGACGTTTCGTAATTAAAGAACGGGAGGAAGTTCCCAGGGGCCTTCCACGACTTGTCGTTGTCGTGTCGTGGAGACTCGGCCGTCTCTTTAGATTCGCAGCGTCGTTAATATCGTTATGAGTAAATTGTGGCGTATCGATGAAAAAGTCCGAATAGCCAAATCAGAGGGTGTATAATAAATTGAATAACATGGACACTGTACACGTTTAGGAACTTTGCGTAACATTTTTTGCATTCCCATCAAAGTAACCAGGCTGTTATAAAAGGAAGGCAAGAAGGAGAAGATGAAATAAAATAATCCTCCGCGGTATCTTGAAAATTTTTCGTCTCTAGAGTCTCTTCAAGAGTCTCCAGTCCGTTCTCCACTTTGATGTCGACTCGATTCGTAAGATTTGAAAATTTCTTTTGTTGCCTCGTTCCTTTCTTTTTCTTCCTTCTTTCATTGTCCTTCTCTTTTCCCTTCTATTTTTCACCTGCTTCTAAGCGTCGCCTCTCGTTTCTTTCCGGTAGCCCTGAGGAAATGAAGGGACATCTCGACGTCTCTCGGAAATCTCCTTCATTCGGATTTCAGAAGGACCGAATTCAGACGAAAAAGAACTTCCCAGCTGGGGGACAGATTCACGAGGAATCGTGAAAAAAAAAACAAAAGAAGCAAAAGGAGTCGGCCGACGGAGGCAGGATCATTTCCTTAGATGAATCTCTCAATCTTTCGCGATAATGTTCGAACGGTCAAGTGATTGAAGTTTAGAATTGGACGCGAAGCGATCGCCCGTCCACATTAAAAGTCAAAGTGAACCCTGAGGATAATTTTAAGGAAGAGAGTAACTTTCAGAAATCGAGCCACGCGTTTCAAATAAATCCAAGAGAATCCAAGAACGTCGGGCTATTTACATTCAATTTTCTGCCTACGTCTTTCTGTATAACTCTATTTTTTCTACTACCATTACCCCACCGACTACTTAGTACTAGCCCTACTTCCGGCTTCTGCTGTAGATCTTGGAGAGAACGAAAAGTTGCATCGTAAAATAAATCCAATAAGTTTCCTCGCTTTGATGAAGTTCCGCGCTGGTTGGGTTCCAGCTCTAGCTCTAGTCGGCCATTAATTGACGACTGACGTCTTGTTTGGCCGAAAATCCAACCCAACCACCAGTATCCCAAATTCACTAGTAGATATAGAAAAAGTTTCCAGGGGTCTAAGCGTCGCGACGATGCCATGAGAGGAGAATAGATAGATTTCTATGCGAAATCTCAGCCCGAGCTACAACGTCATTTGGATACACGAAAAAAACAAATTGAAGATATACAAGTTTGACGTCCTTATCGCAATCTCTACAGCATACTTTACCGTAGATTGATTTTGTGTCAAAAGTAAAAGTGCACTGAGCCAGGGAATGGTTCGCGAATGACTCCTTCACGTGTCCCGTCAGTCCTCTACGTCACTCAAGGGTTCCAGCAGCGAATGGCGAGTCGTTCGTTCGCCAAATGAAAGTCGAATCTTGCTAAGCGCATCAGTTGTCCCTGATGACGTACGTTAGCGTACGTGAACACATGTGGATGCATGCGAACAGCTGAGCGCTGATTTTTATGCATTTCGCGACTGTTTTACGTCCACGTGAATCAACACCTCCGCCTCGTCCAGTTATTTTAAGAATGACGAATGCTGCTTTATCGGTTATCTATTATATCTTCCACGTGTCTTGACGTGTCTTGACGTGTCTGCTGGTGCGAGCTACTGCTACTAGTTCCGATAGACGATTTTTCTCAAGAGTAGAAAGAAATGGGACGTTGATAGAAAGGAAAGACAGACGAGCCAATAAGAATGAATGGAGAAAGCATCCAATTGGAAAAATTCGCCGATTCAGAATCGCGGGGAGCGACACTCATTTCTAAGCGAATGGGAGTCCTTTGTCCGAGCGACAAGACTCTGAATTCCGGCTAACGAAAGACGAGCCTTCAATCGAAACCGCCTAATGAAATCTTTACTAGACGAACTCCACAGAAGGCGACTACTAATAAGGAACTATCAATTGGCCAAATGGCTTAGTGGAAAGCCCTCGTGTTCTTCACTGTTCGATATTATTCTCCAGGTGTCTAAGGACTAATAGAGATAGACTAATTACCTAAATATCCTAATGAAACGTGTTCTTGTTTGTTTCCTCATTAGACTATCAGTCCTTTTGCCACGGACGTTGCAAGATTCACTTTAAAAAACTTAAAAAAGATAAAAATAAGACACGGTCGTGTCTCCATATCCTAAGTAATTGAAGACTCAGAAACAGGCGGATGATCTGTTGAGTTGATAGATGTTGAGACGTTGAAGAAGGTAGATTACGGTTGAAAGCAGAAGCAAAGTAGAATGGACGATATAAGATGCGTGGTACATACAACGTGCTACGAGGATCCCGGTTATCGGTACGGCCGTCACTTTCTTTGTCCCTCCGACGCGCTCGAACTGGAGTGGGGGGTTAAAGTTCAGTAAGGGGGATCCTGAGGAAAAGACTGGGAATGGGACTTCTTTGTGTGGCAGTGGCGCACGCGGCCTCCTGTCCTCTTTGTCCCGGCGGCACGCTTCTCCGAGTGCCAATCGATAAAACGCCCTGCTTAATACGAACCCTATAGCAGCACGGGTGCTGCTGCCCCCATCTACTCGCACTGGAGCCACAGCAGCATCCGTTGTTCCTTCTCTCTATGTGCGCTCTACGCACTGTGAATTGCGAAGTCTGTTGTTCGGAATATAATCCAGGCCGTTTTTACGCGCCACTGAAAAACCTGTAGAATTCAGACAGCTTCCGGGTTGGGTAGCGTGAAGTATTTCTAATGACGCTGACGCGGGGATGATGTTGTTCCCGATGGTTTGACGCTTTCTCCCTTTACAAAGGGACGCTCTTCATTATCATCGGAACCAATCGATTTCTGCAACATCATCTTTGGCTTCTTCGAGTTTTCCTCTTCTTTTATCACTTGTTACCGCGTCGTCTGTGTCATCTCGAGATGCTTCCGAGCCTACCCCATTCCTCGTCGAGGGTTCATGGAGCAGCACTGGAGCGTCCGCCTCCCTTAACACTACCAGGCAGGCTCTCCTTTGTGCGCGAATGAGGATTAATGAAAACCTCTGACAACATCAATCCCGGATAATTAAGTTACATACCGAGAATCGGCCAACCGGTGCGTGTCAACGTTTCTAACGCTAAGAGATACGCCTATATACAGCTGGGCTCACTCACGCTGACGTCAAAACACCCCTAAGCCGGTTTCAACTGTCGATACAACTTTCATCTAATTAATCGAGTATCGATATATCCCTTAATAAATATTAGTCAAAGAACTCTTCAACGAAACTCAGAGACACTTTGCAATTGGCACTGTCCTTTCTGGCTGTTTTCTTTGTCCCTAATCTTCTTTATTGGCAGAATCGGCGACCTTCGACCGGAAGTAGAAGACTTGCTTCCAAGTCGATCGCCGATTGGACCTGTGCTGGATATTATTTTTCACGTTGGAGCCTCCAAGATTGATTGACTTCGATATGTCCTCTTTTTCTTCTTTCCTTTCTCTTCGTCTTCCTTGTCTTCTCGTTTGGATCTGTCTGTGTCTCGATAAACTTTGATAATTGTATTAATATTCGATTGTCCACCAATGGAACCACCCGACAATTTTCCTGACAATCGAAACGCCGAAAAACTCTTTACAGATAATTTCGTAACTTTTTCATTATTTTCTGTCTCTCTTCTGGCTCCTCTTTTGGGAAGAAACACAATGATCATGATTAAATAGTAGATTGCGTGTAGTTGCGTAATATCTAATGTCTCGTTTAATTTATCGCTAATATATCTAAAGTATTAATAACGTAGCTATTTCAAGGAGGATGACGCAGACCCGATATGTCGATAAAAGATCGATCGTGAGCGATGTATTCGTTCGATCGATAACGTACTGATTCAATCATATTAATCGCTCAGATCAACTGATACATACATTATATATTTTTTTCACATGAGTAGGTTAAATAGGGCATTAACGAAAGAATATTCTTCTTCCTTCTGTCGCGCCTTTTCGTTCCCCTTTTGTCTTTTCAGTAAATAAACAAGTTGGCAATATTTACGCTTGGATTCTCACGTGCGTTGTCGTACTCATTCATCCACGTAAACTCAGAGGGAATTTCATGCAGTTGTTGAATGGCGATTCGGTATAGCCCGAAGGTTTTACTTAAAACCCTTAGGCGTTTAGGAGGCTTTAGCGAAACCCTTCAACCATCTCATGATAGGCAGAATGAAATACCGGAATACCAGAATGGTTGAACGGTAGGCACTTCGAAAAATAGTGAAATATCTGTTTAAGAGAAATAACCCGAAATATGGAATATCTGATATTCGAGTTGCCGTGAGATCTAAACATCACGCAATTCTGGTAAAGCATCATAAAATGGAGCTCCTACGGTCATTGGGTCACTGGGTCATATTTCGTGTACGTTTTTAGTGTTACCAGTCAGGAGAAGTAAAGGAGTAAAGAAAATAAAGAAAGGGAAAGAGAGAGACGATGCGACGATTACGATGTTGGAATCCAAGGAAGAATATATGGATTTGCCCGTTTAAGAGAAAACCGGTTGGTCCTCTCCATTTGAACGGCCATAAAATTACAACCCTTTCATTTCCGAGGGGCGTTCCCGTCCGCTCTGGAGAACAATGGCTAGATTTATAGAATACACCCCACGTTCAGAATACCACCCCGTGAACCTCTCCTATATTCAATAGAACGGAACCAAACAAAAAGAGCCTTACCACGCATTGCTAGTTGCTACCGCATAGATTATTCAAAATGTATTTTATTTTATTTTATTTCATTTCCCTTGACAAAGTAGAAGTTGAACGAGTATCTTGAATTGCCCAGAAAGAGAGCGAGAGAGAGAGGGAAAGACGAAAAAGATCCATACCATTCAGTTGACTGGAGTAACGTCGATCAGCTGACTGGAAAAGTCTAGCAGTCTGGCTTGTCCATTAATCAGATGAATTACGGTCTTATCGTACCACGGTAGCCCATAAAGCACCAAATCGCGGAAACGACATAACGCGTCGGAATCGCTTGGTACGATAACGAAAGCTCCTACCGGATATCGCATTTCCCGACACTTCGCCTTCACCTCCTCACCACCAATCCGCTTCCTTCTCATTCTCTTTGGTGTCCCATTCACATCCATTCAACGAGTATCCCATAAGCATCGTTTATCATCCTAATAACTGTGATGAGGGGAGTGGACTCGCATCACTGTTCTTTCAAATTACGAGTGACGCAAGAACTTGCGATCCTTGCATCAGCTATGCAGATCCATGCCTTACGTGGATTATTACGTTGGATTAACCTAACTTTACGTACATATGACGTTCCGTTTTGATACGCTTGTCGAGATACAAGTGAGTATATCAGAAAAAACGAGACTCCGCAGTTTCCGGAGAAACTGAAATGGATAGAAAATTAATGCCAGTGAGACTTTCATCAGGCAGTTGATTCTCTGAAGGATGTACAGAAAGCTAGAGGAAGGTAGATAAGAAATGGACCGCGACGTGCCGTGGTAGTGTTGAAGGTGAAGGTTGGACTAGGTTAGGCTAGGTTAGGTTAGGCTGAGAAGGTGGTTGCTGGCGAATTATCAGAGAAGCGAGCGCGCACACATAAGTCCGAGTGACTCAAAGCGACTCAAGGACAGCAGAAGACAGAAGACAGAAGACAGAAGGCAAAGACAGCTGAGCATGACTGCCTAAGTGAAAGAGTCCATGAGAGCGCGAGTAAGCAGAATCCCAGCTGACTGACCGGCTCTCGGGAGTCTCCGTAAACACTCGGGAACGTTCGGATCTTTGTCTGCCGCTGTGCACGAGGGTACCGGCGAGCAACGGATCGCTGTCAGTTGGCGCTGTGACACCGAAAGGGAAATGACGGTGCTGTTCCGAGGAACGATTTTGCACCGAGTACAAGGCAACAAGGCGATAAGAAGAAGCGGGGAAAAGTGACGGACACCACCATTAACAATATCGCATTATCAGGCTATCGGCAACGCCGTAATAACTAGAGTAAGCAGGATTATCGTTATCATCGCTAAAGCACCATCGTCGATCTCTCCTGCCAAGGTAAACTGTGATCGAACCATTGCTTGCCACGGATCAATATACACTGGTCCTATCGAGGATTTGCAAATGCTGTAAAGAGGAGGACAGCTGGTACCTCCAAAAATTAAATAATCAACTGAAAAGTAAGAAAACACGGACGGGCAGAAGCAGAGACGCTGCGGAAGCTCTACGATCTATGAAAAGTGCGTGAGAGTGTGAAAGGTGCAGAAGGTAGAAAGCAAGGAAAGGCTTTCGCCAAGCTTGAAGACACAAGTCGGTACGAGGGACACTTTCGTTCGACTTGGCAATAAGACTTTTTGTGATAATATCGTGATAAAGGGACAGGCTTTAAACTGTGAGCACGGGTTGCGGCCAAGTTTAGCTCGGCGACAGGCGACCGAGAAACAACAAGCAACCAACCAGCATCGCACTACCATTACCATGATTATAAATTCGA
This sequence comes from Pachycephus smyrnensis, assembly GCA_030142225.1. Lineage (NCBI taxonomy): Eukaryota > Metazoa > Arthropoda > Insecta > Hymenoptera > Cephidae > Pachycephus > Pachycephus smyrnensis. The sequence goes on along the minus strand of JARQST010000543.1, from coordinate 46,441 downwards.
ATACGAATGCAGCTGTAAATACCGTAGTACTACTGTAACTACTGCTTCTACGATTATTGCTGTTAATGTGCTGTAAATACTGCGGGGAGGCCGCACAGAGTTTAATGGAGACTGTGATAAATTGCAAGAGAACCGAATAGTTAACGACTCTATGAGGAATCGTTGCTTTTCTACTCTATGTGTAAATTAGTGTGCGAGCACGTGTACGTACGTAGGTGGGTGCGTGTTGATGTGTTGAGTGTGTGATCTAAAATTAAAAGAATTTCATCCCAACTGTGAAAGGAAATACCAATGCATCACTCGTGCAGGAGAAACGGGCCTCAATTTGCCAATCAGTATCGAAGATACGGGATTCCTACGAGACGGTAATTACCGATTTTCGGTAAGTATCCATTCTCGAATAGTGCCTTTATGCTCTGACCATTCTTCTTTCGGACTTTGCCAAATGTGCCAAGTCAGGACGTCCACAGTAATTACGGCTCGCATTGCTGTACCTCTTCCTTAACGCACTGGATAATTATTAGGTATTCTCCATTTATAATTCTTATTCAGTGGTAAATCTTTGACACTGCATCCTGCACACTGGAATCTTTCATACGTAACCAATACGTTAGGTTAGCTTCCGGTTTAGACGGCTGTCGGTAGGGAGCATGTCTGGACTGGAAAAGTCGATTCTCACCATCCTCCTCGTACAGAATAAGAACACCTTTAATCCTGATAACGTAACACAAAAAAATTGTTATCGCTGCGACGAGGATTGCATATAAAGATGCATTTCTTAGATCAAGTGCAATCACTGACTTGTGAAGATGTAAAATCGAAGCTGAAAAAATCGCCTCGTCCTTCCAAGCTTTAGAAGTCTTTAGCACAAAGGGACGTTTACTTTGAGTGTAATAAACGAGAAGTGTCGTCGCGATGACGTCGGCATAGATAGATTTAAAATGTCGTACGAAGAAAAAAATTGGTTTGGAATTTCATAAAGTCGTTCGAATTAATGGCGAATGAAAATTTTAATTTGACGTCAGCGCCAGTATCGTTTTTTTCTTTTTTTTACAAACCACCTGTGTATATCTTTTTCATTTTGAGATATTCAGTCAATAATCCTTGGAACCTCGCACAAGTCAGTGCAAGATTACAGACAGAGCGTCAAATAGTGTCACTTCCGTTGTTCTAACAGGGATTACGTAATTATAGATAATCATTACCGCAATTTACACTAACCCACATTCGAACATCCAAACGCAAGTCACAAGAATTATTATCTTTTTATACATTTGTGAATAGTGATTTCAGTTTCTTATGCAAATATGTATTTTATAAGTATAGCTACTAGTAAATCAGCTGATTTACTAATATATATAACTCTTCCGACCACTTCCACGTTCCTTCTGCTCCAACAACTTTTGTTCCTCCTCCCATTTTCTCTATACGCATCATTGAAGAGCTGGGTTCATTCAGTCCGTTCGGAGGTCGATTATTTCATGACTAACGACATTAATCAAGCCACGAAATCTGTAACTGATGTAATTCATCGAGCATACGTACTAATGACGATTATATATATTTAGAAGTTTCGATTATAAGTCCACGTATAGAATTATGGACCAAGTCCCAGCGTCATAGTTTCATGTTCAGGAGAAATTCTTTTGTAATAATGCATCAGGAAATGGCCCCTCATAAGGGAACTAACGTTCCATCACATAAGTTCCAACACGCTGAAAGAGAAAGCCGCGTCGCGTGCACCTTAAGGATATAGAAATATAGAGGAAGACGTAGTGCGAGCAAATGTAGTTGA
>JARQST010000543.1:0-44546 GCA_030142225.1 Pachycephus smyrnensis | reverse complement strand
AAAGAGAAAGCCGCGTCGCGTGCACCTTAAGGATATAGAAATATAGAGGAAGACGTAGTGCGAGCAAATGTAGTTGAGAAGTAAGAGGAGAAATGACAGTGGGAATTGAGATGCAAAACCGAGAAAGAGATAGAAGGAGCGCATCTTCTGTGTCTGATCTAGGCGCGAACCCTGATAAAATATTTTGGCCTCGTTAAAACGTTTTAAAACGTTGCTTCTACGTATAGGCATAACTCTTGGTCTACGTGCCTAATGCCGAAAGAGTGTACACCTATAATATAGAGTTAGGGAGCATAGAGTATAGAGGACGACGGGCGCGATACGGAAGACTTTTGAAATCAGCTTGAAAATCTCATGTATAAAATCTAAGACCGGTTTGCCTCTTTGGATTTATGTCTCTCAGCCGTCTCTACTTTACCTTGTTACCTTCCTTCTTTCCTTCACGGCTTCTCTTCTTCCTCCGTTCCTCCGTATTTAACTAACGCTGGTCCTTTCCGGGCCTATAACGTATTACGTATTACACTTGTATACGCGCCTACGTACATATCGTCTGTTCGTCTACTAAACACTCAGAGCGTCCTGTGTATTAGTAACTAATTACGCGCGTGCAATCAGTTTCTTGATCGAAAGATGAACGATTAATCAATCGGAGATCGATCTCCTTTAACTGATTTCAAATCCAAATTGCATTACCTATATCCACACTACCAGCGTTCCTTTGCTGCATCGAACATGAACTTGAAGTATTCTTTTTTCTTTAACCGATTATGGATTTTGTCCTTCAATTTTGACTCTTGAATACATTGTCTCGCATCGCCTCTTTTGTTTTCTGCTCTCCATTCCGTGCGGTTGCCTTTACGTCAGAGTCGCGCGGAAATTTGCATTTCCCGTTTGCGAATACAGCACCCCTCCGTGGAAACATAATAGAAAAGCAGCACTACGCCTTTGCATCTCTAGGCATCCACACTCTTTCGCCAGTGACACTGAGATCACGACAGGCAACTCCTTTGCATTTTATTACGCGAAGCCCCGGCTATTCACGTTCGTGTTTCCTGTTTCGTGTTACGTAATTCTTATGATCGAATGCATCGATATATGCTTGGAAATTTATTTTAAAATCCATACGTTTTATTTATTATCTTTCGTAAGGGATTATGAAGTTCGGCACTGTTTTTTTTTCTTTGCTGTTTATTAGCTTTCATTCACATTCTTCTGTACTGCTAGTTGCTTCCACAGTGCTACGAAGCTGAAAATAATAAAATCTTAAGTCATTGAATTTACAAAGAGGACAGCAAGCAGATCAAAAGTGCATGGTTCCGTAAAATTAGGTCAGGGTGACCCTGGCACACTCACTTGACAGTTGTCTATGGAGCGTATCGCTTAACTTGTCAAATGCTTGAGAAATAGGAAGCCACGTTTTTTAGGATCCACAGTGCGAAGATCCTCCCGAGAGGATTAATTACGCCCACCTTCCTTATTCCTTCCCTTTTTCTTGATTTTTTATAATATTCAGGGAAATTGTCTCCGCGTCGTCTCCCAGCTGTTCAAGTATACCGGTTGATTTTCGCTTCGATAAAACTCCGAGCACTTGCTTATTTACTTGCTTATTTCTGTGAGATTAATTAAAATGGTACGTCTGCGTAGGTGGCAGGGAATTGGCTGCTGTACGTTGCGTCAGGTACCAGCCAACCGAATGGGGATATTGAGGAAGAGGTTAACCTCGTCCCGTAATTAAAGCCGCTGCTGGCGTTTCAACAATAGCGCAGTGCCTTAATGAGAAGAAGGTGTAATCATGTGATTACTCGATCTTGCACTAAGTCGTGCTAGTCCATTACTATATTTTGGATGACTCAATTGTCTTGATTCGAATCACAACCAGGCAAATGACTCGAAGGATTAGCGATCGCGCGGATAGCTGCAGGAGGCAGGCAGGGTGTGGAAACTGTTGGCACACAACGTGAAATCCGCGCTTTATCAGTCGTCGAGAGCTGTTCAGCTGCACATTATAAAACAGCCGTTATCAGGGCATTGCGCTTCTCCCTCTTTCTTACTCTCGTTCCCTCATGCCTCTCCCTTTTTTTCCATCTTATCGAGGCCGCTCTTATCGTAAAAGTTGTCCTAGCGATGATAACGTCGTCATGCCGCTCGTCCTCGTAATTCACTTCAGACTTGAAGCTTTATTCGGACTTGTGAATATCTCGCGAATTAAGATAAAGCTCAATGAGAATCAGGTCGCTCAGTGAAAATTCGGCCGTCGATACGAAATATCCATGGACTTTCTATGACGTCTTCTCGCAAACTCCTGGAGCATCGGACGCTACAATCAAAGAAATTCTCTAGGTAACTGTATACAGGTCTAAAAGAAAACAATTGTGGTAAGAATGGAAGATGCAAGAAAGAAAAAAAAAAGACAGAGGCTCTGCCCACATCTCTGGCGGCCAACTTCCCCGCACCCATCAGTCCCTTAGTACGACTTCTCCTCTCAGTAGTACAAATATTTTTTATATTCAAATTTCGGGACTGACGTATAAATCGACGTTGCACGGAATTCTCTTCGCAGCTTTACGAGAAGATTCTCCTCCTCGTCTCTGGTGAGTTACTTCAACGAAAAAATTCCCGAGGACACACCATCGAGTGCCTAAAGAAGAATCGTACCCTTGATAGCGGGAGGTATCAGTCGATGGAAGTGGAAGTGACGAAGCGACTGCGCGAACCGGATATTGGAGAAAGACGCTCGAATAAAAGGTAGCAACGGGGTAGCAGCTTACAGTTTTGAGTTATTTTCATTAGAAAAGCGTCTAGTATTGCAAAACTTTAAGGTTACGATTTCAATTCACGAGGCCTATTTATTTGGATAAAAGTCGGATCTAACTAAATGCACTAATAAAATAAGTTGAGAATTAATTTGAGAGTTGCGTGTTTTCTTCGACTTTCTCCAGCCTTTCTTCCATCTTCCCTTTCTTTTTCTTTCTCTCCTTCGTTGCCACTTCTCGTTACAACCCGCACCGGCGGGTTCACCCAATATGGAATGCCGTCCTCGTGAGCCTGCGTGTCCGCATTCACTGTTGCTTACGAGTCAATTTTGAAGTTGCCTGAGCAAAGCATCTCTCGAAATGGTTTCGAGAGAATCTCTCTACGTGGATGGGAGAGGCGTGGTACTTGAGAATCTATAGGAGCAAAGACGTCGGATCTCTTATATTGAGATACCTCATGATTGGGTATCGAGGCTCTGCCGTCCCTGCTTCCTCTTTTCTTCTGTCTCTGCGTCTCTCTGTCTCTCTCTCTCCAAAAGTATCTCTTGCACTTTGTGCTAGTAGAGTCTCTGAACTGGTGTTTGTGACCTTACCAAAAGGGCTTGGCTAATGTCGAAAGATCGACTGTTCACATAACACGTGTCGACTTGCGTCCCAGTGACGCCCAACCTGAAAATAGAGTTTCTCTTTAGTCGAAACACCTTAGATCAGCTCGGCGTCTTTTTTCTCTCTCCTCACGTTCGGCTATTCAATTAAACAATTGTTTTCCTCCCGATCGCATGAGTTTGCACGTTTTAAATTGAATGAAAACAGATACTCGCTCTGGGACTCTCGTATATTTTCGAAATCCGAAGAATTCGACAATGTACAATCGGCAATACATTTGCTAATCGGTGAAGTGTAAAAAAATACTATATACACGTTAACTAAGCAAATACCTAACGAAGTAATTGTAGAGCTTATCATTCACCTCGCCTTTTGTGATTTTGTACCTCGTACAGTCGTACAGACAAAACATTACTGATTTCCTTATCTCGCCATAGCCGCAGGTCTAGACTCTCCCGTCTACGTGACAAACACATTAGTTTCCAGTGTTCATTGTGTCCGGGTTGTCGGACGCAAATATCCTCACACCTAGATAGTTAAGTAGATTCGCATCGGTTATCTATTTCTAGCCTTCTTCGAGCGTTAACAGCTTTATTAGGTTACTCGTGGCTAAGCATTGCAGCAGTTGACTTGTGCGTCTGCCTTTCTGTCGCTATTGACCCAGCTTACTTTTCAACGTTAGCTCGGATGCAGCGAACGTTTGAAGAACTCTAGAAATACGAGTTGTTGAAAACCTAGCGAGAGAACAAACGGAAATGCGTTAAATTCTTCCTTTCACGACTACGTATCTCCAAGACATTTTCATGAAAGCAACCTATTCGCGCTTTATTGATTCTCAAAGCGCGACTGGATATTTGCATGACAACCAATCGGCTCCTATAAATGTTGAAAGTATCATACAGCAGTAAACCACTTCAACTGTTGGAGAATCTCAAAGGAAATAACGGATTCTTTTCTCTCGATACGATTTATTGAGTCGACATTAAATAATCGAGGCGTAAGCGCAGCTTTAAGAGAACCCATGACTTTTGAACACCTTCCCAAGCACTTTTCTTTCAGCTTATAATGCAAAATATGACTTTTTTTCTGTTACGTTTTTATTTTTAGAGGCTTCACAACAATTTATTGTTCTTTACTACCGTACGATAACTTTCCTCTCAATACATATAGATATATATATAAAACACCAGCATCCGAATTGTTTCTGGCGAGCGTCTCGCCTTTCTTCAGAATAAAAGTGTTAGGCGCATCTTGATGTGGGATGCGGGATGCGGGATGAGGAAGGGAACCTCCGATCGAGACAAATTGCCCGTAGTAACTCAACGAGGGCGGAAGGGGGGAAAGGGGCGGGCAAACTAGAAGAGCCCGAAACCCGAGAAAGACGACTTCGAGGACGAAGAACCCGGGACGCGAGAAAGTAGCGGGACGACGAAAAAGAAAATATTTATTTCCTGACTAGTGCAAAGTATTAAAGAAGGAGAACCCTATAAGGAAAAATTTACGATGCAGTCTCTACGAACGTCTGTAAAAGTTTGCGTGAGTTCAGGGCACGGGACAGTGTGTACCGTTTTTCTTATTATCGCGTCACTCGAGATACGTCGATATTGTAGAAGTTCTTATTGGTTTTCTCTCGGTCATGAGAAATTCAAAGAATGACGGTGTACCGTGGGCATTTGTCACTGGGATAAAAAGGGTCCGTTTGACGAGGCAGAAAAAAGGGTATCCTTGTTTCAAAGTAACTTGGCAAAAATCTTTCTCTTTACTCTCGTTTGAAGTGCTTCCATTTTCGCGCTAGAGATAAGACAGAAAATTTCCAAGGAATAACGCCAATGTTTTCCTACCCTATTAGGGTCGAGTATTTGAGTCTTCCATTCTACAATATAATTTATACCATTTGCCGTAGCGCTAGCTAGAGCCCAGTTGTCATCAGTATAGATATACATATACTATACCATACTATACCATATTTTAATGCCTCATACTCTTTCTCGTGTTCTTCAAATTCACCGGAAAGTTCGCTTATCCCTTCTAGCTTTTTCTTTTGTAGGGCTTACCTAACCTAATCTCACCTGCCCTATTCCTGGCTCCTACGTAGCTTTTATACTTCCTTCGAAGCGTGCCCCGTGCACAGCTAGTAAACAGACTACCGGGTAGGTACGTGGCCTGCATGAATTATCACTCAAGAAGTTTGCTTACGCGTGAATCAGCGGAGCGTATCTCGCGCCTGTAGGAGATGCCGTTAATCCACATCAGAGACGCTAGAAATCTTCTTGCAATGAGCCAGTTCCTTCAGGGACTAGACGGCGAGATTACAGGGTACGTCATCCCTTATACCGTGCTAGGCTGTGTTGCTACATCTTTAATTGCCCCTACGACTTTCGTACGTCCTGTTTTCATCTCTGAATTAATAAAATGGCAGATTCTCATAAATTTCAAATTCCAACGTAAATATAAAAGACGTTATAAAGTTGCTTCAAAATTTTCTACTCACGTGTCGTTTTCCTTCAGGGGACATTGAAGATGCATCGGTAATGGACATTTCGGAAAGTTTCGGACCTTGCTGGAATTTTGGGCTTTCTGTTTTCCAATTTTTCGAGGTTTTAATAGCACTGACCACTCGCGTAAATCCAGAAACTACGTGAATAAAGTTCATTTGTTTTGATAATTTGCCCGAAATTTCGCAGTGAAACGTACTGCTGGTGGTCCTTCCTATAGAGACGTCAGCGTCGACGTTGAGTCAGGCTAATGTCTCAAAAATAGTGCAATGTCGGTTTACACCGCTTGCAGGAGTAGGAACTACGTCAGCAAGATATTGTAAGAAGCAAGGGGGATCGTAGTGGCGGTTAAGGGGGAGGAGATTTAAACGCGAAAGCCCTGGAATATTGTGAGCAATATCAGCAACAGCAGCAGCGACAGAGATTTGGCATGCAGTCCCATGGGGGCTAAAGGCTCTATTTCGGGCGCGGTCAGCGTGCCAGGAAAAGCGCAATGCACTCACTATAAACTGCATTCTTGCAATAGCACGGGGTCTACTTACATCCGATATTTATGCGTAAGGCTATTCAGTTCACACGCACCAGCCAAATTTGATTTACTGTCGTGCGATCGTTATACGATTAAATTTCATTTGGCAGCTCTACGGTCCACAGCTGGCAAAATTTCTTCGTTGACTAAAATTGCACAGTAACGCAGCTACGCGCAATTTGCACGAGCAACACGTGTACTGAACTATTGTCCATCGGACAAGAAAATTTCCCACACTTAGCACGAGTCTAAGGGAAATGGAACTATAGGCTCTCAGCGACGTGTTATAGCTATACAGTATACCGTTTTGATTGTTTAATATTTTTTTAAAGATTTAAACCATCAGGACGATCTAATGATACAATTCATTCTGATTTTTGGACAATTATTGGGAATATTAGCCCTGGGACAGTAAGGCAAAACGTAGTTACCGGTAGTTAAAATAATGTAGCTGACGCCGCCGGTGACGCCATCTTACCGTTCTAGGGTTAGATATCGTTTTACATGCATAGTGTAACTCTGAAAATCTTGTGTACAAGTCATTCGATCGTAGTTCTTTTTTAAGCTTTTGTTTAATATTACTTCTTCCTACGTTGCTTCCTTTATTCGTAAAGAAACAGGAGTAACGGACTGTCCGTCGCGCAGACGCTACGTCAACAAAATCGACATCTCTCCTACGAAATTTGTCGCACAGTCGAAACTAGAACCGTCGTTATATCGAAAGAAAAAGGAGGGGATGAGCATTAAGTTCCGCCACTTAAAAACGGACGAATACATCCAATTATAAGAAATTTCGAAGTATCGTAGAAGCAACCTACTTCATAAAATTCGTGTCGAATTACTGAAAAATTCGCTTACGTTTCGTCAGAATTCAACCGCACGGTCCGACGGCGACGGAAAGGTCTAAAGTGAAAAAGTCAAAATAATCTTGGGCACTATCTGGCATCGAGGAAACCGAGATAAAGAGAACCCGATTGAATTGCAACTGAAGGACGACTTCGCGTGTCCTCGTCCCTGACGTCGAGATTTTCCTCGGCAGCTCCAATGCGATCTAATATGGGAGCCAGGACGAGTTCCCCGGGATTCCATTTCATTCCGTTTCCGTTCTGCATCTCCTGAGAGCCGAATGCAAATTCCCCGTGGATGGTTTGCGAGAGCCGAGTGTATACTCTGCCAAATCTCCGTCGAGATGGAATATAAATCGTGACGACGCGGACGAGAAGGAAGCGTCGCCCGATGTGGATTCGAACGAGCGTCGTGACGTCCCGGAAGAATGGATAAAATTTGAGATGCAGTATGGCAGATGGAAAATTGGAACGAAACGCAGAGACGTCGAGAAGACGACGAAGAAATGACGTATCAAGTAATTCCTTTGGCCAATGTTGACAAAGATCAAAAGAAACTTCAAGGTCGCCACACGCCGAGCCCTGCTTTATTCGAACAGCATGTGACTCTGTAAACCAACCGTGTATCCTCCCCAACGATGCTGCATCTGTGAAACAAGACCAGACAGTTTTAACGTTTTTACTTGGATCTACTGCTTAAGTAATACTTTCAAACTTCCGCGCATCTTTCCTCTATAATTTTCCAGTCCTGAGACTCAATCTATACGTTGCTTCATTAAAAACTCCAGTAGTACAGTTTCACTTGTACTGCCTGTACCGTACTGCTTCTTCGATTCTAATTAATTTTTATCGGTCCAGACATTTTTCTATCCTACTTCCGGAGGATTCTTCCATTAGTCCAAGCGAGCTGCAGTTTGCAGGCGAGAGGCCTGAGTGTGCAGGAAATCGTAACCAGGCACTAAAACACTAAGTACAATGGTACCCTCTGACACTAATTGCACCAATAAAACGTTGATTAACTGACTGTACAAACGGGCTGATACTAATGCACGTGCAGCATATTATCTATCAGCTGTAGCTTAAAATTAAACTCTTCAACTCGCATACTGTCAGTTGCCGTCGTTCGAATTCTCTTCGAAGTCTTTAGGCGTCTCTTTTTCGATACTTCAATAAGTTCGTAAGGTTGCGCAACTTTACGTCAATTTTATCTTATCTTCATTGTACAAGCAGCAGAGACCAACCGAGCGACTTTGACTAGCTAAACTTGAAATTTCACTTAATCTATAGCTACACACGTCCTTTTCACGCAATTTGTGCGATAGTATTCATCGTATCACGTCAGTGACAAATGAGACAACTGGAAAGCTGTTTGCAGGTTGTCCCCTGTTCTGTAATTTATATAGGCATAAGCAACTCCCCTTTAAAGGTGCCGCGTCCCGATAAATCTGATGCTGGAAATGATCGGACTAATTGACTTGCCACTTCTTTTCAACCGGTCTACAAAACCGCCTTTTTTTATTACGTGTTCGCCTTACGATCTTCCGTCTACTTCAAAAGCTACAATTCTCTAGATATATCCTCTTTGATCTCTTTTATTTTCTTGTAACTCATAAAAGACCTAGTTGGCTTAACGTCGTTTGTTAATTATTATTAAATGATCGTGAGCATATAATTGAAGTAAATTGATCCGGCAATGATTGAACGTCTGAATATGGTAATAATATAACTATTCCGTTCCAGGAAGAAATAATGACTTTCCCGAATAGCTTTAAATTCATTACGGCTAATCGCCAGAATTCTAAGTACGATACCGTCCAAAAAAAATAAATATCCAAGAAAACAGATATTATTTAAAAAAGTTATTTTTCTAGCTTCGAATAGCTCCTTATCGTTGTTAACGTTATCATTTTATGTCACAAATGCTTATTGCCATCTAAAGACGTAACTGCGGAACCATACGATGGATCCTCCCAATTTTTGTCAACGTCTTGTTTCATAATTACGGAGTGAAGCATAATAAAGTCTATAAATAACCCTAGTGGCTTCTCAACGAGGAACCTGAACAAACTCCGAGGCAATTTAAACTTTTGATGCCTGAGCGTCGCGTCGTCTGCTTTGGCGAAGAGCAAACGACTAGTTCTTCTGCTGCCACGCGTCCTATAAATATTTTCGCGTGGTTCATTTGAAGGAGCGCGAAGGAGGAAGGGTTGAAGGGTGATGGAACAAGTGAGGGGAAGCGGGGTAAGCAAATACAAAGGAAGCCAAGAAGCTAATCAATTTCCTTCCGATAACCTGCAAAGGGCGTGTCTATTCGTCTCTCTCTCTCTCTCTAGTGATACCCAGAGACATGCGGATCTTCGATCTCCTTTTTTATCGCACGTTGCAAATTTGCTTTTCTTTTACCTCCGTTGTTTCACGCTCCAGTTATTCTAATTGTTGAAACAAGGAAATAAAATTTTACGAGACACTGCTGTATATGTACACAAGTCAAGCAACTGATAAGCTCGTTCTATTTTAATATTGTATGGCTTTCGGTAAGAGTTTCGCTTCTGCCGCGCCACGATTCGATAGAGTTACGAAGTTAAAGAAATAACTGTACTGCCTGAACAAAGTAGAGCATCGGGACAACGCAGGAACTAAGCGTGTCTCATAAATCCCTGTTTAGACCGTTCTTCATCGAAGCCTCTACATCCTTCGTCCTTATGCCCGCCGCTTCCTGTGCAAATTCTACGTTCAACTTGTCATTTCCAGAAGAATTCAATTCTTTCAGCCACTTCGCTTATCAGTCCCGCGCTTATCGCACCGCGAGAACAGTATGCATTTTGGGAAGTCGCGTTCTTTTTGCGTGGGCAGTGCATGTGAGCACGCCCCTTAATTTGAATTTAGTCGTATCTATATCGTCTCTTGCGAGGGAGCCTGATTGCTAGAGAATTGATCAGAAATGCCAGGAGACCGTCGCAGCTGTGACCTGCGCGCGCCATGCGGCACTTTGCCAATTGCCAGTGTAATCCCGTTGGGTACATAGGACGTTTCTATTCCTTCGATATTACAGCAGTTACCTTCAGTTTCCAACAACACGACCGGACAGATCGAATTCCAATTTCCACTACTATTCTATACGCTACACGTTGAAACTTTATATCTTATCTTTTTTCTTCCCTCATTTCTTGTTTTTTTGCGCGCGGATTTCCCTGTAACTCCGCGTATGTCTATTTTTCATATGTTTGTCATATATTTTTCTACAAACTTCAACTTCGCGTCTCCCCATCGTTTCGATTATCCACCTTCTTCTTTTGTTATCTTACTAATGCTTACCTAACCTCTTCTTCCTACAAGTTATTATTTGCTTTAGAAAACCTATCCAGTTTGTTATTATGAGTGTTAAAGACTTTTCACTGAAATGCCTGCCTGTACAAATACAGACGTAATATCCATATGTGGTTAATATAAACAAACGAAATTATCTTACTCGATCCTCAAGTCAGTCCCGAGCAAAAGATCTTCGCGTTCGACGTATCAACTGTATTTGTGTACGTGTGTCCGTCCGTGTGTGTGTACATTAAGAAAGGTTAGTCAGGGTTCTCAGTTTTGTCTCAGGAAGCACAAAGTCACGAGATCTTTTGAAAGGCCTCGGGAGGCACAGTGCGCGCACGCGCTTGTAATAAAATTACATGCTGTCTCGTTGAAACAAGTGGCGGCGACAGCGGCGATACTGGTGGGTCACGTTACAGATTACATCATGCTTTGCCCTGAGCAGACTGCGGCTTGATATGCGCACAGCATCTACCTAGGCGACCACGTCAGTTTCTAATAAGTCTAAATGAATTTCCTAGGATTTCTGTATTTTTCGAAAGAGAAAATATAATGAAATACAGCTATCTTCTGCAACTGTATAATATATTTCGACATGTCGTTGTCACGTTGCCTAAGAGTCTAACGCGACTTCTAATTGCCTACGACCATACCCTATACACGTATATTATTTTCCCTAATCGCGCTTTTTAGAAACTTACATAGAAACACGTGATTTTAACGGAGACCAAAAAGTGTTGGAGCGAAACGAAAAAGATACAGGGAATGCCCGTAATTTATAAACGAACATTGTGCAACAAACGGAAGGGAATTCCACGCCGTGGCAGCAGTGGCAACTACGTTGGCCGCCTGAGCAGCTCGTAAACCTGAACAATTTGCTTTCGTTGGCTCTGCTGTAACTGACTGTGCGGATGGTAGAAGAGATTCCATAAAAAGCCTCAAAAAATAATATTCTCTGGTTCGTGTCGTTCTTCACTTACGAAGAAATATTTAGCCAGAGAAAACAGTTTGAATTTTTCGGTTAAACATTTCAGCCATGATGGGAAGTATACTTCCCACCTTTTATTTTTAATTCATTATCAGAACGAATTTGTTGACAAAGAATAATACTATACTATACCAAATTTCGCACAAATCGGTTGGAAAAAAAATTCGTGGCTGATAAGGTTAACGCAGCGCTTTGCAAATCGATGAAACTCATCGTAGGTAATGCCTCCTGGGTTCGAGTGATCCGAGCGTTTTTGCAAAGCTGCAAAGGGTCCAGCTAGCTGTCTATCTGGCAAGTAATCATCAACCATAACAGTACCGCTAAGAAATCTCTTGAGCATTCGTAACTAAGAAGCTAGAATCTTGCGACGCGCTCTTCACCTCCTACCAGACATAACTGTTCTGATCATCCATCCATCTTGGACGTCGCTGGATTGTCGTAGAAAAATAAAGCAGACACCCCAAGCTCCGTTGCACGTACCCTTTGACTTGAGTTTATTATTCTTCGTCATTTTACAACGACAATAAAAGGTTTTCTTTTACTTCGCTACATCCATATTGTCTTCAGCACGCGTTATACCTAATAATTAAACGTTTTCACCACGATATCCTCGGTTTTACAAAAAGATTTTATTCGCTCACTCAAATCGAAGCAGTTATATCAAATCTAAAGTAGAACTTACGAAATTGCCCGAAAATTCGATTCCAGGAATGTTACCTAACGCGTCCTAGAAAGTTCATTCAAACTCTGTGCCAATAAACGTCACGTTTCTACGCACGTTTCTACACTCATCTAATTGCACCTAGTGCGTACACGCAAGTGCGTAGCTCTGCACGCTGCATTGCCAAAGAGGAAGACGTTGGCCAGATAGACAGCTGAGCTTCCTAGCCAAGTTGGTTGGTCCAGTCTCTCTTCGCTTTCCCAAGATGTGCCCTAGGGAATTCGTGTTCATCTCGAGATGGATTTCCGAAATTGCTAGTAAATTGGCATCTCTCGTGCAAAAATTAGGAGTCTCCATGTCGAGTGGTAAAAAATGGCTGATCGGTCGAATTCTATATTGTGCAATATGCCCAGAGGTCCTACACCTCATTAGTATGTGGTTCGTAGGCCGCGGGCCTTAAGGCCCCGTGCCGATTGACGAGCGACGACTTCTCTCTCTGCATGGTAACGACCTACACAATCCTCTCTAGACCAGTAGATACATGTATTGCACGTATGTAGGAGCGGTCATACCAAATTATGGCATAGCTATAGAGGCGTCGAAGTGGGTCCGCTCAGCCGCCATTGTTCGGCACTGCCGATCCCGGATGGTTATCGAGGTTTGCTTTTTTTAACTCCCGACCATTCGTCTGCCTGAAGGCAGCCACGGAAGAGGAATTACACGTGCATTTTTTTTATTTTCTTTATAATCATATTTCCATAGATAAACTTTTACTCGATATATATTGGTTTTTGGCTATCCCCATATTTGAGTTTACAGACTGAGAGTTTCGTATTTGGCCGTTTTCGAGAATGAACGGAGTTTTAACGGAGGGGGGTCGAGGGGGATTCCGTTATTCTCGCAAAATGATGCCTCATCATGCACGAAGTACCTGCTCGATAAAATTCTCCATTTTTTATTCTTTTTTTCTTCTTTAATTCATGCCGTGTATATTTGTGTTGCTACTGGAATTATCGGTAGATTTACAAGGAACTCGCGTAGATGAGCTTTCAGTTACGCGAACACGTAATAGACAGCTGTTGGT
Organism: Pachycephus smyrnensis; assembly: GCA_030142225.1. Lineage (NCBI taxonomy): Eukaryota > Metazoa > Arthropoda > Insecta > Hymenoptera > Cephidae > Pachycephus > Pachycephus smyrnensis. The sequence continues at coordinate 31,273 of JARQST010000543.1, read as the reverse complement.
TTTGATGGCGTAGAAAAAAGGCGTCTTTCGAAAAAAAAATATTGTCTGGCCCTCTAGTGGAGGCAAGAGCCGAATTCGACAAAAGCACTTCAAAGTCACCTCTGTAACGTTGGGGCCCCCCTTATGCAAATTAAAAAAAAATACTTAGAGTTCTCGTTGCCCACCGAGGAGTTTTAGAGTTTCTGATAGTGTTTAGGAACTCTAAATATTTTTTTAAATTTACATAATGGGGGAGGGACAACTTCACAGATCGTTCAGAACCTGAACGTCACCAGCAGATGAAGACACGTGACCTTCTCGATTGCCTTGCTGCGTTTCACGGGATAGTGCAGCTGTTCGATAAATCTTTATTCTTTTATAGTACCGATATTTTAGAAATCCTTTGCGCAAAATCTGCGATAACTTAAAGTTAAGTTAGAAAGCGAAAGTAGCGTATTGTTCGATAAGACAGTTGTAACGGAGACATTGTAAATTTAATTACAGTTATAATTCGTAATGCAAGACTGGTATTTGAGAGTAAAAAGAAAATATAAACGATCGGTGTACGAAAGAGAAATGAGAATTACATGTTTTTGTTTAAAAATGGCGTCCAAACAATATAGACCGCGAAGCGTTTAAATCGCTATAGTCAGTTTTTCAAAAGTTTGAAAGCCTATTAACCACTAATTGTGTATCAATAAGTAAGACGCTTTTGAACGTTTAAAAAGTGACGAAAGCAATATAAACACTTAAGATATGTTAAAATAGAATACTTGGAATGCAGTGTACCTGAGGCGTAGAGCAGTAATGGCCGTCGGGGCCGTCGCGACGGTACTCGAGTTTTGTGAACTTTGCATAGGAGAGTAAAGACGCGTGTTCTGGAAATTTATCGACGCGGATCAACTGCTGGAGGAAACTGGCGTTATACGTAGCTCGTTGCATCATCGACCAAACTCAAACAAGCATAATCAAGCGCAGCCGGAAGTGCACGACCATTTCCGAAACATTCGGCAAAGTTTTATTTAATCGTGAAAATTCACTCGACCCGTCACTCGTAAATTCCATTAGACTAAATCCAATAGAGAAACAGCGGACTTCGTTAACTGCACCAGACTCTACTGTCCGTACGTGTCGAACATGGAGGGTTTCTTTTACAACGGATTATGAAGTCTCCCCGAAAAAAATACAAAAAAAGAAAAAAACTATACGGTTCGTTAATACCATTGCCGCCATCTTGTCCTTTTCTTTTTCACCTCCTTCTCTTACCCTCTCGTTTTCTTCACCACTTCACTTTCAACTTCCCATGAACGCAGTAGCCAAACCCCACTGAACGATCGAATCCAAATGAGAATAAATGAAAGCCACCTAAAAAAAATCCACACGCGACGTCCATGAATCTGGGAGTTAGGTTTGTCTATCATTTTGCGCCATTAGGCCTTCCATTAAAGGCCAAGACTTTCGTTTCGAAAATCATTGACTTTCAGTGACAGGCGTACCTTTCGAATGACAGCGAGTCGAGGGGTCATTGAACTCAAGAAAAATTTAATAGAGTTTAGCAGTGATCGTTCGTGAAAAAGAAACAAGGAAACATTGAAAAAAAAGAGGTAATCGTTGATCGTCGACAGCCGCCATAATTGCCACTATCGAATGTTCTTCAGGCGCAAGTGAAATTCCATTGTGCAAGCTTTCCAGTTTCTATTATGGTTGGCATACTCGTTGCAAACGTATCCTCGTTGACTGGTGTTAAGCACCGACGGGACGGGGCTGGTTTTGGTTGGTGCTGGGGCCGTCGGTGCTAGATGTGTTCCTGGTACCTGCTTGTGCGATGCATGAACATGGAACTGTGTTTCCTGTTTTCGTAGTCAAAAACAACCAAGTCATTTCATTCGAGTTCATTTCACTTAAGATTATTTTTACCAAGAGCTCTAGTCTATTTGACAAACACCAATTCCTATTTTATTGTTAAAGTAAGCGCTGCGTAGTTATTAATAGATTTCAGTATTTCTTTTTTCTCGGCGAGAGGAAAGCTGATTCAATTCTCAAAAGAAGGAATCCCTTTTCTATTGTTTCGGTCGATAGCTCGGTGACTTTCTTAAAACAAGAATAACAATAATTACGCCATTTTGTCCTATCCAATGGAAAGAGGGAAAAATTACTTTGTTAAAAATATTATAAAAAAATTGAACGCACCTTCGCTTTTGTTCCTTTGAAGAAGTTCATTCTGCTCCCAAGACTCCTCATTGTTTATTTCTACCTTGAAACTTGAAATGAAGAATTCGCATTAATTAAAGCTTTCACGTCGATTATGCTCAATAAGCAATTAAATTCAGAGTCACTGACGCGCAGAAAGGGCGCGGGGAAGACGCAGGCTCAGCACCTTGTAACATTACGCGTGTCCATGAATTCTTATTGCTTTCCAGCGAATATTCCTCGGCCCCGGTCGCTCAATAAAACTGACCTATCGTAAGTGTCTGTGGCTCAATCTAATCCTGATCTAACGTAGCCGGCAGCACTACGCTCTACACTGCGTGCTGGAGTAGCGGGAGTAGCGGGAGTAGCAGAGTAGTGGAGTAACAGAGTAACGGAATAAAAAAGATCTCTAGTGCGACTGTCCCGCAATCCTTTCAGTCACGCTCGCCAGCTTATTGTCGGATTAATGATCTCTTTCGGAGAGCAATGACCAGATTGCGAATAGGACACGCTGAGTATGTATAGGCACGCACGTACGCACCCTCCTTTTCTCCCCTCCCCTCTTTCTCTTTTACACATTTCTTTCTTTCGCTTTTTTGCTTCTCTACACGAGTCCCACTTTCTGCCGTGCCTGTACGTCGCGAGACAAACGTCACGGCGTTGTCGCGATCGCGTTTCCTCCAAACGACTAAAGCGATTTCTCCAATGACCTCTCATGAAAACGCATCGTTAAGCTTATTAATCCTACGTGGCAATGCGCGATGCGTAAGTCCGTGTTTTTCGTAAGAAAAAGAGAACAGAGTTGTCGTCAATTTTTAAATTGTCGAAAGCAAAAAAAAAGTTTTAAAAATGGCAGATTCGATTGAGTGACAAAACCTTACCCGTACCGTTTGATGACGGTTGTTCCTTGTCATTGAACGCTCCAGTGATTTCTCCTCGGGCATTCAGAGTGTCTAGCGAGCGGTGTAAGAACTGGGGCACCGACCTAGGTCAACCTTACCGATTCTCTTAGACTCTTTCACTCGCAATCAGTCTCAGCACTCCGATATACTTACTGCTGTCAGACAAGATTCTTGTAATGAGCTTTCACGCTTCCGACTTCCGGTTTGTTCAATCGTCGTTTGCCTATTCACTCGCCCGTCAGATGTCAATGACCTGTAGAAACGAGGATATGCCTCAATTCCAAGATATTCCACTGTAATTATTAAACTTTCGTCTCACTCTAGGAGTCGATGGACCACTCCATCGTCAGTTGGTATCATTTGTCCAATCATGGCCAATCCCGTTGGCTATACACGTTGATGACTTTGTATCCTGAAACTGTCTCGCCATCTTTTCAACAGAGAGATTGGCATGACTTGGCGAAACCGAAGTCCCGTGCTAACCTAACCTAACCTAACGTTTCCTTCGGTCGCCCATGACGTTACGCAACTGACGACTTCTCGATGAAGAAGAAGAAGAAGTGCGATTAACGTTTGGTAGTGGAAAATTGCAATATTATTGTCATCAAGAGATACACTTCTCAGGCCCGTATCTCGAGCCTCGAGGTCACATTTAATATAATGAACGTTTCAATCAACGTGTCCATTTTTCTTTGGTAGCTACCTTACACGGATATTTTAAATGACTCCGTTATTCAAACCGTTTGGTCGGAACTGGTAATGTTGATGAACTTTTACGTTACACCTACGCGCGAATGGAACCAATGGCCTTCGAGAAAAAATTCTATACTATTCGATTAGAAAGATCGACAGACGTAAAAAAGAAATCAGGCAAACGGTCCATCAATCAATAAGCAAGATTAACTTTTGAAACTACCTATGGCTATACGTAAGAAAGACAAGGGCGATGGCGGGGGGGAGACTATCCCTCCTCCTATCCTCTATTTCACGCATGTTACCATATACCATCTCCATATATCTATATACGTGAACGTGTCTATTAAAATATACGATAGCTACGTATGTATGAATTTGACAAATTTTTCTCATAATTCAGTCAAAGCTATTCTCTTGATCGATAACTTACGCAACTCCGTTCACAGACTGATCCTCAAATACTTGTTAAGGTGTCTGTCCACGCGAGAGTGAATCTTCCGGGAACGTACATGGAGGAGAGAACAATAAAATTCCACTAAAGGGAACATCAGAGGGGATAGTCTTGAAGGTTTTTGATAAGGGACTCCAATATTCGACGACAATTTACACTGAAATCCTCTCATAATCAATTAGACGATAACATCTACAAACGAGATTGATGAAAACATGTGGCTATTTGGACAAAAGGTGCGTTGCCTGATATGACGATAGAAGATCGCCGCTGAAACTCTACAATGTGTATAGTTATTTTTGTACCTTAATTACGTAGAATTTACTTGAGACTGAGAGAGACGTAATTTGTGAAAATTTGAGCTTTTAAAACTGAAATAAGAAATTTATATTTACAAATTAACTTATTATTTTATTATATATGCTTTTAACTCTAATTAGGGGTGGAATCCTCTGATTTTCTTTTTATGTCACCTCTAGTCCACGTTGTTAAATTTTTAATTATAATAGTTCTTAGTTAGCAGAATATTCTTCGACCTTGGTCGCTCAATAAAACTGACCTATCGTAAGTGTCTGTGGCTCAATCTAATCCTGATCTAACGTAGCCGGCAGCACTACGCTACACAGTGTGTTGGAGTAGCGGGAGTAGCGAGAGTAGCAGAGTAGTGGAGTAACAGAGTAACGGAGTAACAGAATAAAAAAGATCTCATGCTAGGTGCATTTTGGAGCAAGACCAAAAAATCGGAGAACACATGAAAAATGCGTAAAGTGCATTTCACGCATGTAATCCTCGCACGATTTGGAATCTTCGATGGTGCTGGGGTGTAGATGGACAAATGGGGGGAGGGGTATTGACTAACATCACACACGGAACGTATCAGAAGGCAGCGATGCGTGCCGCGTACGCATTGCGTGCACGGGAGGAGCCAACCGCGAAACGTGGTACGAATGGAATTGAAATGGAATTGTTAAGGACGACAATCCGGCGTGATTCTTTTTCGAGACGACGCTTCGAATCTCGATAAGAATTTCTTCTGCAATTTCTAAAAGTCAGATTCGCTTTCCAAAGTTACAACACCGCAAGGTAGACGTGGATCGAGGTCCTTGTACTTCGCAGCGAAATTGATGTGCTTCGGAGCCCATAGAGATGGAAAATTTCCAACTAGTATTTCGAGCGCAATTGGCTCGGTTAGTTTTTACAAGATTAACAGTCCTCGTAATATTGCTGTACTTCTTCTGTGTCTCTTCAAGTTTTTACTTAAGATTGACAAGCATGAAGAAGGCATATTTCTTATTTACAGTCTGACTTGAAATTCAAACTGATGTGGTTTTTGGTCGTTCTCTTGTTTCAGGACAACGAGCCGCTGACTACTTTTGCCCACCTGTCGGACTACTACATATACAGGATTCCGAACGCGAAGCGATACTTCGACGCCCCCTTCGAGTGGGGTGCATGTCTTAGTCCCTCGAGTAACGCCGAGGCTCAAGAAACGGACGCTGCAGACTCCGGCTTCAAGATCATATCGTTCCAGAGCGAGAAGTCACGTGCGTGTTGGCTCACAGCCATGAGGCTCGCAAAGGTAACCTTGAATATTATCTAATATTCTTTCGGAAGGGATTTTCAGAGAAAGAATTCAAATTTTGTCGTACTTTTTTTTCCCACTTCCCTTCCTCAATTCTCTCAATCATCAGCAGCCTCTTAAACAATATGCCTTGAAGAGTATAATTTTTAATGAATTAAATAATCAATACTCTCGAGCATAAGTAATCGTGAAGGAAAACATGGGGTGTGCTTTCGGGAGTGCCAAAGGGGAGGAGGTGGCTGGTGCAATTCCAGGGGGATGCATGCATCCTCTATTATGCAACTCTTTAGGGGTCTATTCTTTGGCGAAGTGGAAACTCAGACCACTCTCGAGTAGCGCGGTCTCTAGTGGACCCCTATTCTCTCCTACCTCCCACTACCCTCTTCCACCCTCGTACCTCGCGGCACCATCCTGTTACGTGCACTCAAAAACTACCCTGATATGCCAGCTTCAAAGCTCAAAGCGATGTCTAGGTTGAGTTGCGCTGAGCCTTGCTTGCTTGATTAACGCAGGTACCCTTTGCTTCTCTCTGGTCCTTTTCTTTAGTGTCCGCGCCCTTTCTTCAGGTTCCACTTCACCCCGTGCCACCCCAGTCCTCCCTCCTCCCTCCTCCAGCACAGCCTGCAGCTCCTACTTGGCTGGTTCTTACGGCGAGCCTTTCCAACTCTTTCATCTACGATCGAAGAAAGAGACGAAGAGGCAAACTTTTAGTCTTATTTCTTCCTTCCATTTCTCTTTTCTCTATGTTCTCGTTTCTCTTTTGCACAGTTAATCCTTCTTTGCAACAATTCCCTTACTCACTTTCTTTCACCCTCTTCAATTCTTCATATTTTCCAGTGACTCTCTCGTGCATCCTCGTTCAGCTTATTTCTTATAAATTCACATGCATATTTCTTCTTTCGTTAGCTGAATATTGAAGTATCGAGAAATCTAAATGCATTTAACTGTAAAGCTGCTGAGACTTCCGGGACACCCTTATGTCGAATCGTGACGCTGATTAATTAGGGAGAGAATCGATTGAACACCTTGACAGAAGCGTGTTAATAACCATCTGTTTAAGGAAGGGAGGGGGAGGAGTTTTTACGATTATCTTTGTTTTGGTTGTCATTCGCTCGCGCACCGGAAATGAACAAGTCTGGATAATTGTCATTTACATCCGTGCGACGTGATACATTTTCCCAGCATTGTCATCATTCCATATTACTTTTGGCATTGTTGGGGGCTGGCTACATGGAAAGGGCTTTATAGAGGCTCGAAAATTTTGGGCTTTGACGGAGAGCCTGCTGGCAAAGGTGCAATGTTTGGGACGCCTGGACGTCATTCAGCGTAACACAGGAAATTACGAAAGTTGAATTCGGCAAAGGAGGGGAGGCTCAGGGCCGGCCTCCATTAAATTATTGGTCTCGGCCTATAGTACAGCCTGCCGTATTTCGATTCCCGTCGACTTCCGGTCTGATAAACGATTTTCCGAACTGCCAGAGTTACCTGTCAGCCAGGGGCGGCGCTTTATTTGTCAAAACGGTAAAAATATCACGGCCCTTTTGGATCCTCCGCCTTTGCACTCTTTTCTCTCCATGATTCCGTCTTCTTTTCTTTCTCCTTTCTCCAGATATTTTGAGCTGCCTATTATACGATCTTCTTCACTTCGTGCAGCAAAATAAAAATAGCTGCCGTTATCAGTTTAGTCGATACGTGATAATCAATGTCACGTTTAAGAAAATCTATTTTTTCATGATTTTTCATTTTTTGTTGCATTATTCCTTTTAGCTTTCTGTCTCATTCGTTGTAAAGTAGACATTTTTAATTTAGACAATGCGTCGTCTCGCGCATGAATCTTCCAACTGTTTTTAATCACCTCGTCTCTTTGTTTCTAACAATTTTCACTATTCTAATCTCCTTGCTTGAGCTTTATTGTAATTCCAAATAACCAATAATACAATATAATTATCATTTCTCTGTATTTACTTGCAGTACGGAAAACAGCTCAGGGAGAACTACAGGGCTTTCAAAAACAAACAGTGCGAGCAGGGAGGTGGCAGTCCCAAAGAACAGTACAACAGCTACAATGTACCGAACGTGAGTATTTTTTTCGACCTTTCTCTTTCTTCTGCCTTCTTCCTAATCAAGATCTATGAATATGTAGACTAATTAGATTATTATCTTGAATACGGATCAATCCTATCTCCTTCAAGCCATCACTCCCAGGAAAGAAAATCGAAAAAATCACTCCTCATTTATGATTTATAACCTTTTTCGATTTTCCTTTGTGGTGGTGCAAGCTTGAAGGAAGTGTCAATCATCCCAATCAGGAAAACCACGTGCAATGCTAACGCGATAAAAAGTTAAAAAAATGATTCTACCAAGTAGAAGCAGACAGAAAAAAATTAATACAAAAGTGCTAGTCAGATCGCCTCGTCAGCATCCACTTCCGCGTTCAGATTCACGTTCAAAATCAACAACCGACGCTCGCGTCGCCGTCGCAGTGACGGCATTAGACGCCAGCACTTCGCTAAATTGATATTCGCCTGGAGAAAAATTCCCTGGACTCTGCTCTCCACTCTCTTGGACTCGATCCTCGAGTTCTCTAATATTCTCCAAGTTTATTCTTTCCCCATATCACCATTTTCATTCCTCGCTCACCGAATTCACTCTTTTGGAGCATAGTGGTACTCAGGTCGAAGGTCGGGCTGGGTCACGTCAAGAATCGAGTTACACGGAGTGGTCACTCAGGAAAAAGGTTCCTTCGTTACTTACCCCAAGACAATATCGTTCCATCGGTCACAAGGATTTTTCTCTATTTACTGGATTTCAGGATAATCATCCTGTCTACGATTTCAGTCCGAGGATTCTGCGGCAATATCGGATACATGACTTTTTCCATTCACTCCAGTAAATTCACTTGAACTTCACGAATTCCTTGAGAATCACTGCCTCCTTGTGTTCGAGGCTAAGCACGTACCGACCCACTGAATCCGTTCCTCCCGTTTAAAATCCTTAGGATCCTCCGGGACTCTTTTCTCCTTTTTCACCTTCATTTTCGCCACTCTTTCTCCGCTAATCCGATTCACTCCCTTTATTACATCATCTAGCCATTAAGCTGTAATCGAATAACAGAGAGTGGAAAAAAATGGCGTTGATGCTCCTGGGTACTAGGTTAACATGGGTATCACATCGCCTAATGATTTTCCGACAAAGATGAGAATCATGCGGAGGTACCACGCGACGCTGCTCGGCTACTGAAAATAATTACACTCTCATTGTCATGTTATCGTGTTGCTATGCACTGACCAAGGGAGTATATGGACTCTTCTCGGAATTGTCCACTGACTTTACACCTTCTTAACTGCCTGATTTCGAGACTTCAAACGTCCAAAATTCCTTAAGGTTTTTACTTACTTTTATTTTCACCTACTTGACGAATCTGTCACATATTTTTTACATACGTATAATTGTAGGGTATGCATATATCGATATACCCTTTCGATATGTATCATTGCAAATCGATAGGTACTCATAAATATATTGCACGGAATAACAAAGCAGAGAGGTCGCCCAGTCGAATCAGACTGACCAAGTATAGTTTTTCAAAACGTTTGAAATAAAGGATAAAGCAATGATTAGCACGAGTGACGTTATCGGGTATAAATAAATATCTTTTCCATAACAAAAAGAATTGATCAGTAATGCAGTGAAAAAGGATCAGCACAACCAAGCATCGATCCAAACAAGTCCGTTACGTTTCTGCAGTTAAGCTCGTTGTCTCTGGTTCAGTTCGAGAGCGCAAGCCGAAATGCTTTAGCTAGAAACACAGCTAGAGCCGTAAGGGTGGGCTGGTGGAGGGGGAGGACTTGACGAAGGACGAACAAAAGAGAAGTAGGAAGAGTAGAAGGAGGAGTAGGAGGAGGAGGAACGGAGTGCAGTTGAATTTAAAAGTCGAGCAAAAAGGTACAGCCGGCTGTTGCTACGCGCGAATTATCGACCAGCCGCTGCTGCCTGTATCTGCTCCGAAAGTTCTCTTGGGTATAGAAGAGTCATAGAGAAGAGTGTACCGTGGAGATAGCGGAGAGCTTTGGTCTGTTGGATGCTGCATGGACCAACGAAGAAAGATGCAGGAGTCTGCCGGCAGCTCTGCTGGTACCGGTGCAGATGCGTCTGGCTAATATCTACGTAAATGTCCTTTTTCCACTTTCACGTGCCGATATAAGTCCCTACCATTGATTATGTACCTTTGGAGGCAGCAAGATTTTATCTCCGGTCGAATCACGGGATCTCTTTTCAAATGGTGGAATTTCAGTTGCGTAAACGTCCGACGTTTTTTTTTACGTTTTTCGGAAAGAATTTAAAAAGAATATTATCGACTACTGGTTCATCTATATTTATATAGGAGCTCAACTTTTGACAGGTAGTTTGTCTTGATGCGTCGACTGGCGTAGCATTCGTCAGGGACGCTATTTGATAACACGTAGGTAGAAATGGTCCTTTCTTTATCCTTTCTCCTTTTTATTCTTTTAGGTCGTTTCGAAAAACTGCGAAAACCGTCTACGTCACCATCGCCGCAACGTAATGCATGGAAATTTTTAATTTAACTTTACGGCTCCTCCGAGACGCTGCTTCTCACAGGATAGAAGAGCACGGGGATAAGATTGGGATGAAAAAAGATAAGAGCAGGGAAAAGTGGAAAGATGTAGAAAAGCTATGAAGGATCTTTCCTTGACGTCGAGAGAATATAAAGTTAGTAGGGCAGTGCAAAATGTATAAAAAGCATGAAAATTAAAAATCTAAAATTTTTATTCTTCATTGCTTTTAACTTTCGTGCTTTTGCTTTTGCACTTGCGTAGTGGCAAATCGACAAGTGAATTGAGTCGAACGACGGTCGATTCAAGATTTACATAATTTTGCCATATATCGTACGGTGAAGGGTGGGAGTGAAGGGTTAGTTTATCAAAATATTCTGAACATCGATCAATTACCATATATCCCTTTGTTCGAAAGCATAATCCACAGCGTACATACCGAGATACGACTTGCAAATTGCACCAATTTCCTCAGTGCAAATATCTCCTGATTATTCGATTCTTCTTCGCAACAGATGACTGAACAACCACTACTTCACTTTTTCTTTTTTCTTTTTCGATGATTATTTAATTGTTTTATTTTCCTTTTGTACTATCGTTATTTTCCATTCTGCTGTTTACATGCTAGTGTACTGTATTTTAGTCTAGTTGAGTTTAGTCCTGCCTAGTCAAGTCCAGTCTAAACTGGCGTACTGGCCTAGAGAGAGAGAGAGAGTATAAGGTTATTATATGTCCCGGATTCCGATGAGTCAATAAGGGCAATTAAATTAGTTCATAATATATAATCTCTAGGTTGCAATAACTTGCCAATACGTCATTGCAAAAATATTAAAAAGTAATGAAAAATGAGCGTATAGTTCAGGAACGGGGTATGAAGAGAATATTTTCTCTTATCGCCAATAAATTACTTCATACAGCAAGCTCAGCAGATGCGCACAAAATATATTTTATCTAAAAATTTGTTTAAAATCTTTGAGCTCTACCTTTGTTGTTTCTGGCTCTATCTTGCATTTTCCGTTGTATTGTCTATTTGCCCCGTCAGCCTACACAATAAGAACATAATTTCAAGATCAAATGGAGCAAGTACACGGAAGGATGATCTTGAATGGCCACGATTCAGGCAAGGGAAATATATAGCATCCCCTTCCGTATCCTAAGAACGTTAAAGTACAGATCCCATTACTAAAACGTTAACTTAAATTGTGCCTGAAACTTGGAGGAGCCTAACAAACTGAAACTAAATTAAAGTTACCTCCTCGGAGGGTTTTCCGGTGGCTGGATTTCTGAGCCAGAAGAAACGGGAAGAGTAATGTAACACCGTGGAACATCCGGTATAGTTGTGGAGTAAGAGCGAGCGGGATAAAGGATACTCGAGTCAAATGCAGTAGAGAAGGATCGATTGGAACTCAACTAGGTGTCTGGTGATGATTGAAGGACAATCAATGGGTAGGAGAGGATCGAGAACGGAGTGACGGAAGATGCAAGAGAATTGGATACCCGGGAAAAGCAAGAAAAAGTTTGAGCCGAGCTCGAGACTTTCAGGAGTCGACTGCCACTACTGGCTCTTCCTGGTAACTCTCGTTAGGATTAACCTGGCCAATCAATACTTTGACTGCCGCTACTCTGCCCTCTGTATCCCCCCAGCCAATGCCGAAATATCGATAGCGCAAGACTGTCAGTGTCGCGCTACCTCTGTTACGTGCACAGTTGTTTGGGTTCGATGAAGCGCCGATGCATCTTCTCTCCCACCCGGCAACATCCAAGGCTACGTAGCTGCTCTCCAACAGTCGAGTCCCTGCGCATGCGCGAACATAACCTTGACATTGAACGACTTCCTCCTTCGTACACAACCAACCCGTCAGCCCATCAACCCACCAACCCACCTAGCCACCTAGTCACTTAGCCACCTAGCCATCTAGCCATCTAGCCATCTCGCCATTTACTCAGCCACACAGACACTGCCACCAGAGGCGCTGCTGCGTCGCTGCATCGCTGCATCATCACCCGGTTGGCACCGAGCCGTTCCCTAGCTTCTTCTTCCTCTTCCTTTTTCCACTTCCTCGTTCCCCTCTCCACCCTCTCCACCCTCCGCACCTTCTGCCAGATACTCTCTAATTGTTTAACTTTGAGGCTATCTTTGCATAAGGCTACTTTTATACTCCAGGCAGGTTAATACATTCGTATTGAAATGAACTATAGGTCAAATATTCATACAGCACATCGGAGCTAATTCGCATATTATTTACCTCTTCAACTCCCGTCGCTGGCCACTCATCATCAGCTGTACAGACTGCTTCACAGTGGATCCGAGCACGTTGATTTGCCTGGAATTTCTAGTATTGCTGGAGTACAGGCGCACAACCACGGCATACGCATATTCACGTTGTCGACGTTGTCGACGTTGATGGATCGTTTGCCGAAGAGTCAGTCAGTCAGCTATGATCCAGGTTGCAAGCCGATACGTGCGTGCACACAAGTAGCTACGTACATGACATGTGACTATAGATAAGAGGCACCAATCTCCTCCTCTACCTCTTGCAACATATCATTACTGTTATGCAAGCGTGCTGGCTCTTGCGTAACCCGCTCTAACCTCTTGGTCTGTCCTGTTCGCCTGATTCCGAGGGACTGAAGATGAATTTTACATGCGCATTTTTATTTTTACTGCCTGTGTTTCTTCTTGGCGACGACGAGCACGTGATGAAAATTATAAGAAAAATATAAATAAACTGAGAAGCCAGACGTGCGTTCACTGCCTTTTTAAATATATGCTTGTTCGTTCTTTGACACGGTTGCACGAAATTCCTGCCCTAGGAAATATTTAAGGCAGATATATTCATCGATAAATTGTATGTACCTTCGGGTTTGTTGTATCAAATAGAGTCGCATCGTACACTGCTGTTTGTTTTCATTATCTGTACCCTCTTTAGTTTTTGGTCAAATTCTTCGCATCAATTTTACCACAACCTTCCATTCAGGGAACTACACAATTCCTTATAATTATTGCCTTGTACAAAGACTAATTCTAAGACAAATCATTCTAAAAATCGAAAAATACTCGCTTTTGTTCTTCAGTTGCTAGTGTACTGAACTCAGGTCGATATTTTCAAGAATTTAATCATCAGGGGCCTCCTGACTTCGGTTATAAATATCGCCGATGCAACCTCAGCTTGGGCCCAGATCCAACTTCGTTTAATCCCAGCTTTTAGCCATCTTGGATGGAGGCTACCCTTCCATTCGCTTCAATTTCGTTCTCTTCCGCATTTTGCGAATTGTCTTTCTCTCTCTCTCTCTTCCTGTTGCCCGAAAATCGAATTATATTCTCACTCGTATTAAATCCAATGGCGATTCGCTTCATATTTTTTTTACATTTGCAGTCCAATGAGAAGAGTGGCAATTCGATTCACTGTTCAAAATTAATTTTGTACTTAAGACAGTCTAATGGTGCGTAACGAAGAGAGAAAGAGTTAGTCCTAAGAAATTTGAACTAATCTCGAATGAGTTTTTAAAAAAGTATACAAGTTCAAACTCGATTAACGCGCGACCCTTTAATATTCAATTTTGGTATTTATACATTCATCTTAGACTTTGAATCTTTTCTCTTATCTCACTCTCAGCTCTTATACGTATTAAGATACATGGTGGATGCATCAATGTGTCGCAAGTTGCATCAATTAGCCATCTACGTTCCTCAATAATGGACTCTTGTTGTTCTGGGCCCGATTTGTTCTCGTTAGAACGTGCGTTTAACACGCAGACAAGAGGTTTTCAACAGTGACGCTACTAATGGTTGAATAGCCCAGAATACCTGGTGTGTTCATCGCTACGGTATATACATGGCTGCCAACCTTCCCTACGGATCGATGCAAGACCTCTGCAGAAATAGGCAGGCGTAGGCGCGCTAGCTGACTGGCTAATGCGCGCTCGGCAACTCTGAAGGGTTTATAAAAAAATGTCGTGCATCATCCCTTTCACCACGTGATTGCTAAAGTGAGATGGAAAGCCACTCGCATACTCGGCGTAAATATACATTACAGTGCGTCTTCTGCCCTCTCCACGCGTAAGGCTTTGGTAAAATTGTGCACGACAAATGGAAACCTTTTCAAATAGAAAACTTCAAATAGATTGAAAGAAACATAATGGAGCGAAAGACAAGCTCGTAGAAGGGAAACGCAGGTTAAATATCATTAATCAAAGTACAGTTACGTTCAACGAGTCATTAAATGATTCAGTGCTCGAGAAGCGAGTCGGTGTCCAAATAAACGGTTTTAATTGCATCACTGTACTACAGTAGTACAATGTAATTTGAAAAGTCATATATTTTGCCTACTTTCGAAACAAAGAAGATTTCGAGTAGACGATGTATACGTTGAGAACACAGTAAAACTCTTATTGTTAGTCGTAAACGTACGATTGTCCGAAGGACAGGCGCAAAAGGCAAAGTCCAGAAGACGAAAGAGAGATTGAGCAGCTGACGTAACACCTCAGGACTTCCTATGCATGGTCTCACGTATTCTAAACCTCGCCTGCCAGTCATGGTCAAGGACATCCTAAAAGAGAGCAGCAAGAGCGTGGAAAGGGAGCGGACTGGATTGGATTTGATATTCTGCGACGGGGAACAGAGGCGTCGTTGATGCCTGCAATGGCGATGTAAAAGGAACAATGGTAAAAGGCAAGGATGGAATCGTATAACTTTTAGTATCTGGTTGTGCGCAGAGGAAAGGGAAGATGAGTAAGATAAGAATTAAGTGGAAGTAACGAGTGACGAAGACAATGACGACGGAACGATGGAACGGACAAGATGTCCATGAAACAATGTAAGACCTCGCGATCTTTGGCCTCGTGATAACCGATTCAATGTACAAGTAACGAAGACCGTTTGAGCAAGTTAAAAGGTGCATTGATGTCAATAATCAGTTGAGAGCGCCACGCGGGAATTTTTCTTGATGAGGAATCCTCACGTTTTCTCTTCTACTCTGTCCGCATCTGCAGAAATTCGTAGAATTGAATTCGTCTAGGAAAAAGATTTTTTTCGATCACCGGATGTTTGACATCGTGACGGAGACACGTCTGGTAGAGTGTTTTTTTTTTTCGTTTTGACGTTGGAGGACCTAGACGCGATACACAGGGGAATTCTGTTTTATATTTTTATATTAATCAGTTTTATCAACCGTATAAATATAGGCACAGCGAGATTGCCAGTGCAGCAACAATTCTACTTGGATTTTCAAGCTCGTAAAACTCCGTTCGAAGCATTCCTCTTGCTGCTTGCCGATTGTAACATTACGCAGACTCAGCAGTCCCAGACCAGCCGGCGTTCTAGTTCCAGGTTTAACACTTACTTGGAAATCTAACTTGAGCAGGGGCAGCGCACCCTACGATAACGTGAAGCCTTATGACGATAACTTAAGTATCGTCAAGGGAAACTCTAATTCTACGCGAGACTACGACCTACCGGTTGGAGCTCCTGCGCTTTTTCAGATCAGACAGACCAGTTGTGGCTGGGTTGGTGGGTCGTACACTCATATAGGATATTCTTAAATCCGGAAGGATAGAGTATCTCGGTAAAAGATGACTAGTAGGGGATGAGAGTCAACCAGTAGATTCAAGCTGAAATTCACTGTCATCCTCTTCTGTCTCAAAGTCCATACCTAATTTTCTTTATCCTTTTATCTTCTTTTCTTCCCTATTCCTGGCGTTCACGTATACCAGGCCAAACCCTCTAGTACTGCATCGACGGATTAACCCTCGACGCGTTTGTTTAATCAATGAAACGAGTGGGGTCGTCTAATAATCCAACCTGACACTGCAGCCATCATGCGTATAGGAACCAACCCCTCTTCAGTCGCAGCTATTCATCAAGGGTAGATTTTTAAATGGTGCGAGGGTGCGATGACGCCCCCCCAGAAACAATGCCACTTACATTGAAGTTGAAATAGCGCAAGTGCGTACACGCCACTTTGGTCCTGGCTGTACCGTACGCACCCTCGTCCTAGATCCTCAGCCCCATACGTAACGCGTCCACCGAAATATTCCTCTGCAATTTCTTCGAAGCATTTCCTGAAATCAGTTTATCAGAATCGATCCCATAATCAGCGTAGGCAAACTTTATTCTCTTTATTCGTATTTTACACCCGAGGCTAAGAGAGCTAAGGCTAAACAATCATGAAAACGCGTCACGATCGGGACGCAAGCGAATTCACCATCGACTGCAACCAAGCACGGTTGGCGTTTGTGGTGGTAAACGGCCTGGTCAACTACGAAATAAACCTACGTTCAGATATACATACGAGCAAGTGTGCAGATTAAGGCGCACGCGCACTGGGAACGATCAGTGCAGTAAAGGGGCACACGTACCGCGCAGCCTGAGCTTCGCAGGGACAGCTGACGAGCGCCTAGCAACAGGCTTCAGGGGTTGCCAACCCCAAGCCTATTTTCGCTACCCCTTCGTCATTGATATATTCCAAGCCCTGCTGTTCCAGGATAAAAGGTTCTAAATGTTTATCATGTACTTTTCTGTCGCTCTGCTTACCTCACTGTTTACCTTGATAATTTACATCCACGCGCGTCTAATGGACTCGAAATTACGCTTACTTATCGATTAACTGGGAATTCATTAGCTCGTATTGTTCCTCGCGACTATCTACGGAAATTCGCGAGAGTCCAGAACTGTTAATCTTTTGTTTGTTTTTTTTTCTCTTTAACTAATTTTCGTAGCGTATATTTTAACCCACGTTCGGAAGGATACGACAGATAAGTCAGAGTGGATTAGTCAGCTTTTTTTAACGCGACCGGCTACTTGTCTTCTGATTTTAATATTCAAAGGATTCTTGGACGTTGCAGGTCATGAAGAGTGGTGACTCCTGGTAGTAGGACTGACGTCATGACTTTACCGTAGGCATATTATTTCAGTAGCTACATTATTTCTTGTATAATCGACCACGTGTCTCTAGACGATACGACTACAGCCTTTTACTAATCGATATAATAAAAGTCGATGTATTCCACTCCGCGAATCAATTCAATCTTGAAGTTTATCTTTTTCCTATCTCTTCCTTTTTTCTTCCAATTTTTCGTAGTGTACACTTTTCTTGTAAAAATTGCAATTTTACAATGACGTCATTGCATGTCAACAGATATCACGAATGAGAATTCACTTTTGTGTTTTATTTCTGTCTCTCTCTCCCCCCACCCCCCCCTCTCTCTTACCTTTTAATCTCGTGTAAGATTGTACATTCGAATGTAATTCCACGGTACGAACGCGTTCACGGGGGCAGGGACGCAGCATTACATATTCCATATAGTCCGAGCGCGTAGCAACACACGGGACCAGTGCCAAAAACTCAAGGCTGACGACGAAACGAAACCTTATAATTTGTGCACGACCGTCATTAGTCCAGATATTAGATAAGTCTACTGGTACCGGAGCCAATACCGACTTCAACCGCTTTGCACCAATATGGCTGCCAGTAGCCTCTTATTTAAGTTTCTCTTTCTTTTTTACCTCCTTCTCATCGCCCTCTTCGTTTTTATTACAATTTGAGCGGCCTACTTCAAGTGTAACAATCACGATTATTACTATACCAAAGTTTCTCTTATCGCAAGGCGATACGCCAATGCTTCTTCAAAACATTCAGGTTTTCCTTATTGAGATCGACTGTCCGATATTATCATCGATTACGATTTATACGATTTTAGCAACATTTTCTATTAGTCCATAGAAATCCAGATATATATACAAGTTAGAAATAGATATCTTGAAAAGTAAACAGCCACCATGATTGCACCATCAAATCCCATCAGCTCTGCGTGCTTCCAGCACGCCGAGCAGTCATGGGGTTGCAATGTCAAGGCCACTGGATTGAGGGTGTGTATCTTGTTAGGGGAAGAGCACGCACGTTCTCCCACTCTCTCCCTCTACGCACTCACTCACTCACTCACTCAGTATCGCGAAGCTGAGTTTGGCAGGATGGTAAGGGAGACAGAGTATTGTTTCACTGCCGATGATAGAGTGCGAAAGAGAAAGAGAGAGAACAGAGGGAGAGAGAGAGATGCTTGATGGTCCAGCATCGATCTGCCGAGCATCGTATGCAGTGTATACATATATCTAGAAGCACAGAGCTTGCGTGCAACTTGCATAGATACACAGTCGCTGCATTTCTCGAATCCTCGGAAGCTCCGGCAGGTCGATAAATGACTGCCTGCGCCCTGCCAGGAAATTTCGAAGAACATAGTCAGTGCAGTATTACTTCTTGTTGAAAATACTAGAATTTATCATCGTCCAATTATCGTGTCGATTCGATCGGCCACTTGAGAATTAGAGTGTTCAAGCATATAGTATACGAAGGAATTTACACTTCCTCTTTTTCTTTCTCTTTTCGTACACACCTACTTCTCCTCCAACATACACGATTCCAATCAGAAGCTGAAATTGAAGGTGTAAATCAGCTGCTACCCACGTTCGTTAATTTATATGCACAAAGAACCAGACTCTTCTGTAAAATGGCAGGCCACACAATTATCTCACGCGCACTTCTCCTTTCTCAAGTCGCACGAGTTATGTACAAGCCTTTCCGTTTCTCTACGCTCTATGGGTTTCTTCTCTCGCGTCTCTAAAACGAGAGCCCTCTCTGACTCGCGTAATTCTCAAGGGGCCAATCCCAGAACACGTGGGCACGCACAACACCTCGAGGAGCTCGGAGAGCTCACAAAGAAATAAATGATTATTTTCTATTGAACGCGCGTCGCTGTGGCTGACAATCTATTGAGAAATTGTCGAGTAAGAGGCGAGGCCGAGCCGTTAGGCTGACTGCATTGTGAAATAACTTCGCAAGAGCAATTTACTCGCTTATGAGAAGAATTCACGTATTTCACTCTCTCGAAACAGTCGACGTCGCTTTCCACCATAGTCACTCTGTCTTGGCTCATCTCTTCGTCGGTCAACTATTTTACTTAATTTTCTAGGTTCTATTCTAGACTTTATATGACCTTCTACAGTTTCTGTCTGAACCTTTCTCATCGCTGCTCAGGCTTTCACCCTAAATTATCATAGTTCCTTTTATAGGAATATTATTTTGGACTGCCAAAGATTCGGATTCTTCATTAAAGCGCATGAAGAGTACCCAGCTACAAATCCGTAATACAATGTATAGTATATCATGGTATATTATATGGTATAATAATATTATATAGCAATCTGTTATAACAGTATTGTGATCGTTGTTGAAACTGTCATAGATCTTACAAGAGAAAACCGTCGGTATTGCTAAACTGGTAAATCATTTGGTTCGCAAAGCCATCGTACTCATCTATTAATTAAAATAGTTTTTTAATTAATATCTTTTGCCTCTTTTTGCTTCTAGGAATCCGTACGATCACGCGTGGCGATGGATTTCACCGGAAGTGTCGGCAGGATAGTGGAGGATCCCAAAGAAGCGAGGGACATTGCCGAGAACGAAGGAATAGCCTGGAGACGTCGATGGAGACCCTTCTCGAGACCGCCGCCAGGTTGCGCCACCGTCAGGTTACACGGATTAGATAATGGCATTCACGTACTGCAGCCATGGTTTCACAGCGGACTCAAAAGAGAATGTGCCGCTGCAATTTTAAAGGATCACGGATCCGTCGATGGGTAGGTCCTTGACGTTAACTCCTCCTTTATAGAATATTCGTGCTTCCCACTCGTTCGATTAATCATTCCTTTATCCCGGAAAGAAACTCCGGACACTCTTGAGCCTCGACTTGAATGGAGACAGTAAATCCCGTCGCTGCAAGACGCTATAAATTACGACGTGCTCGAGTTCATTTCGTATCACAAAATATACCAACCAACGTCGTGCTATCATCCTCGGCCAATACTAATCCAGTCCAGTCAAAGAATATTCTTCTATTTACTTTGGAAACTTCAAACTTCAAAGTTTGAAACGCCTCTCGCCAATCGTTTGAAGTTCATTATGAAATTAATCGAACTCTCTGCATCCGATAACTGGTGTACTTCTTTTTCGTACCCTTGAAAATGCCCGTAAGAGAAAAAGAAGAAAGTACGAGAAAATACATGTTACATTAACGAAAAATGGAAATGGAAAGATTTAGACTGAAGCCTGCAAGTAAAAGGCTCTCGGCTGTCTCGAGTTTACGATCGCTGCTACATGTGGACCAAGCAACGCGGTGCAATAAACTTTAAGAGCGGCACTCCTGTCGCATCTTTCATGCTCGCTCTCCTTCACTCTCAAGGATTCCTTATTGCATACTCTGACCTCCATCCTACTCCTTTTACGACGATATTAATTTATACTACGATACGCCTCATTCCCTGCTCTCCCATTACACCATCTTTAATCGTCTTTAACCATCCCGAACTGACTTTTGCGATGCTATGCTTAGAAACTCAAAGAAATGCTTCCCGCCTCTCTTGTATATATGTTATGTCGAGCAGGATTATCATTCGATCGTGCGGAGCAACAGCTTCGATCGTATATCATAATGTCCACCTTGTAATTAATCTATTTCTTTTTTTATCCTTACAGCGTCTTCCTCGTGAGAGACAGCAAGAGCAATCCAGGGGCGTACGTCTTAACCTACAAATATGGTGACAAGATCTTCCACGCCCAAATACAGCCTGTAAGTATTTATTGCCTATCTACTATATAATTACTTAAACTTAACGTATATCTCAATGAAAGACTCAGTTCTCTAGAGTAGTCACGTAGAGATACATAATATGTCTCTGGTTAAAAGGCAGATGTCTAGAAGATTCTAACGTGGTGCATTAAAATGTTGCAGGTTTTCGACGAGCGTCGGAACTGTTGGCTCTACACCCTCGACAAGGGCGCCACCAAGTTCTACGATCTCCTCCAGCTCATTGAGTTTTATCAGCTGAACGCAGGTGCACTGCCTACTCGATTGACACATTACGTACAGAACGGTGTGCCTGTGCCAACTAGAACGGACGAAGGTGGCGCATCGCCATCCCCTCCAGAAGGTTCACAAAGATTTAATCCTAAAAATGACTGCAGCAATTTGCCGACCATTTGAGTATAGGAATCCCAGCGATCCGCTGGTGTTAACGATCTCGCTACCACTACCTCCGACAAAGTCGATATTCATTATCGTCAGTACCACAGCCGACACTATTACCATCACTATCACAATAACAACCATCATCCTCATAACGATAAGCAGCATCATCGCAATAGCAGCAGCAACAGCAGCACCACCAACAGAAGTAGAAACACCGACAGCACCAACAGCAGAAACAACAGTAACAATAATAATAACAAGATTAGGAATGGTAACGCTCGTTCGACACCTTCGGGTTGCTGGACTCTATGCAAGGGGAGTTATGACGAATGGGATGTTTAGAACGCTTGTCTTATTCATCGTTCTAACATTATAGACACACGCGTATACTGTGTCTACCTCTTGATAAACGTCTACGGAACTGGGAAATCATAACGTGGATAAGCAGTTACAAACAATACGAATACGGGACAAAGAAAAGCATTCAGCAACCATCGGGAACAGATTATTTAATAAATATTCCTCGAGAACGACATCTGCGATATTTGAGCAGTGGACGTCTGCGACGCGAGAAGAGAATACCACTTGGTTTTCACTGTGAATCATTTTATGGTAGAAACTTGAGATGGATTTCAGTCCAGGATCTTCGCAAAACAGTGCGAATTCACTCTACCGGGACTTTTGGGATTTTAATTTCACGGTTACTGCTCGACTCTGATCTTGATTCTATTCTCATGGAATACCACTCCTTTAAGGTGGATCTTTAAAGTGTTTTATACGCGGTGCTAAATCCCTTTAGATCAATTTTTTTTATCAGGGCCAGTTTTCATAGTGTTTCACTTTCGCGAAGGACATTCTATTCTCGATACTAAACACGTTTCTAAATATTAGGTAGGATTAAGACTAACTCGCAATAAACGCGATTGGTGAAGTAATGCGAAGATTGGCCTGACATCCGTATGCCGGGTATACGAAACAGGACAAGTGAAAACTTTTAAAACGTTTTTATCACGAATTAGAATATTATCATAAAGACGACCTTTCATTACCTATTATCTAATGGATCGTAATAACTTTTGCGAGACTCGTAAAATTTTACTGTAGGAGCAATTAAGAGATCAAGACTCTTGCATGCCACCGTCGCGATAAGGTAGTCTCAATAATACGTATAGTATACGAGGCGCTGATCAGCATTCAGAAAACAACAACAATAGCAGCAACAGGCAAGAAACAAGAAAAAAACCCAATGGGATTAATTGTAAAAAAAGAAACCGTAGGAAGATATGTAGATAATATATAAGATAAAGGAGTCGTGTCCTTTCTTCACATCTTTTTTCTATGTCTAACCGTTGTGCAAAGTATATATAACATAACAATATATCTACTTAAGCGACGCAGCATCACGCGAGGGTGTTGCTGCTACAAACTGGGAAAATAAAACAGGATGAATAAACAGCCTCGATATACGAGAATTTAAGAGGGGAAAAAGAAAAAAGATTATTAAAGGGAGAAAAATTGAAGAATGAAAAGCATCACGCACATATGATTTCCGTGAGAAAGAATTATCAAGGACACTGCGAACGCGCGAGCAATAATAATGCAAGATCCGATAACTAACCATCAACATTTTGATTTTTTTTTCTTCTTTTCGTGTGTTTTTGCGAATCGTTTTGAGTGACTGTAACTATGAGTGCGAGCTCGAGCTATTTGCGCAACAAGTGCGTTGACACTAAGTACGAATGAGGTTCGAAATTCGTTTTCTTTTTTCGTTCTCACGTCAAACTTCTCGTTCTTTGTCCTAACTTATTGAATCTGCAGTTAACCTTGCTATGGCGATGCTACGTACATTTCTATAAACCTTATTTATTGTTTTCATCCTTACTTTTATTACATTCTGCAATATCCAATGGAAACGCGAATATCGGACGAATGAGACGAACGAGTCAGAAAGAGAATGCGGTCCAACAAAGGCACCAAAAAGTTATGGCCGAATCAATATTAGAAGAATTTCACTTTAGGTATTCTTACGTCTCTTTGAAGATTTATCTTTTCGGTATAGTACGTGTGTCAAGGGTCAGGCGAACGAAATGCCAAATTATTGGAAGGTTAAGAGGAGTCGCGCTCGTGAGTCTCGTATTTTACGTTTTTTTTTATTTATTCCCTCGTTTCACAATCATTCTGTCGTTATCAGTTTTATAAACTGAGGTGTTCTCCTCGTCGGGTATACAAGTATTAAAAAAAAAAATGGAAATATAAATGAAAGGGAGAGCACTCTACATAGTTTATCTATGTGTCTATTTATCTGCCTGTCATTCGGCATCGGAGTCTTTATAATTAATGAATATAGGAACGTAATGATGTAATGATTGGTGATATCTGCGAGTAGCCGTGACTCTGTTATTGAAATATACAAGATAAGGAAAAGGGACGAGTTTCGAGCTAAAACAGCAATACGAACTGAGTGCGTATATTAAATATGTGAAATTTAAAAATATACTTAGAATATAAGGGTCCTCGATGTATAGAGGAACGAAGGGGTTGCACGGAAATTTTGGAATTGGATATGATGAAAATTTTGTAAGTACAATATTGGAGGTGAATTGACGAGCTATAGAAATTGAAAAAAAAAATTCAAAAGGAACGATTAACCACAGGGAAAAGAAACGATTTTGGCTTCTCTGTTAGCTGATGGAAGAGTATTTTCGAAATTCTTTTGCAGCCCCTTCGACTGTCATGATCTCATATGTTACATCTGTTTTTTGGACGCGCGATCGATTTGATACTAATTAATATAAAGGAGAGAGGGGAGAATTAAATACGGTTGAAGATAACAATTAAGAATTCAACAAGAGAAAAAGATTGATTGAAAATAAAAAAGAGATATAAATATTCTAAATTATACATTTTGTAAGGAAGCGACATCTGTCTTTAAGGATTAATGACGATCCGATCATTTAATTGAAGTCGGACGGCGCTGCGTTTGATTATAAATCGGGTTAGGTTTGGGGCTGATCTTTGGGGGGGGGGGGGGGGGTTACTAAAAATGATCCTTGGGAAAGACCCCATTTCCGTGAAGTGTTCGCGAGTCTCTTGAGGATCTCGGCCAAAAGAATAAAAAAATATAAATTCTGAAAATCATCGGGGTGGGATGAAAAAGTAGATTGAGTCGCATGACGAAGTTTTTCAAATAATCGCTTGAAAGTGAAAAAGGGTGGGTGGGAGGGAGGGAGAGAATACTAAGAAAAATTACGACGCGCGTGTAAAAGGAAAACTGGAGAAAAACGAAGCGAGTGGATAAATCAATTTACGCAATGTATTATTCGTCATGAAACAGTAATCCTACCCGTACCTATTTTATAATACTATATTTTTTCATCGATTATTTATTTCATTATGAATAAACGTGACGTCTCTGTCTTTTAATAAATTGTATCTTTTAAGGAAAACTTAAGAAACAATAACAATTGTAAACACAAAAATAAAGTAGCCACAACAAAAAATACACACACACACACACAGACACACTTTGTATTAAGTCCTTAGTCCTAGCGCTTCTTAGAACTGATATTAGGTTAACGAATCTTTGTGAATGAATAACATTTAGTAGTTTTGTGTAGCCAATCGGCACTCGGCTCGTATTACTCTTATAATTAGCCCACCCCGCTCTCTTATTAGTTACAATGACAAATTTCCCAATTTGGAGGATTTCTACGCAAAAAAGAAAAACGTGTTCGGCCTTTGGTGTAAATATGTCTATTTAGGCCAATTTCCCCCAAATCCACCTTTTTATTCCTCGATCAATCCTTTTAATCGATTCGCTTTTTATTACGAATCCTATAATTCCCCCACCCCCATTTCATCCACATTTTCTCCCACCAATCACAACGGAGCTTCGACAATTGGAAATCAACATTGATGGCGGTCATTCAATATTGATTTTTCAAGTCGTTAACTCCTCTCATTCCTCGAATCATGCATTTTTGTTCTCCTATCCAATTAGAAGACTTTTCTACTCTTAATTATTAATCTCTCTCCTCCAGGGTGAAACGAGCCGTCTGCACCGACGGGCTCACGCGCGTAAAGGTTATACTAAAATGATAACGATTATTATGACATAAATTATAAAGTATATTTTGTATTATCGTAGCCCAAAATTAGAGAGCAAACGAGTGGTCTGTGAGACTGAATTATCCTATGATTATATCCGATTTCACCAACGTCTGTTAAACAACAATAATAATAAAAACGAAAAACAAGGTAACGGAACGTTAAAGAATTGTCTTTTCATTTATTTACCCGGTCTCTTTCTTTTTCTCTCGTGTCTGATCCTACTATTAATTTCTCTCATTGTCACCACTGGGCGATCTTCAAGATAAAAAAATTCGTTCAATAAAACAACAATAGATCATAATAGTCTGCACGTCTCGATAAACTGTCGCAATAACGGCGTTACTAAGAATCTACTGATAACAATTTTTTCCGCATACAATTCGAATTAGTACTAACGGAATGACTAACGATAAGCAGACTTTAGGCGACGGTGTATGACTTGAGCGCATTATTTACGCTGATAGACACGTTCATTAGAATTCGTTAATTATTAGGTAAGGCATAAAGTACAGTCCCCCTGAAGCACCTAGTCAATATTTATTTACACCACGGTGACGTCACTACGTTTTATCAATGTTACTCCCTGGCAGACTTGATTCCATGTTATTCTTTTACTTGCACGGACTTTGGTGAAATCTGAATGTCATGTATGTTATATAGGATGGAAAGAAATAAGAAAATTAAAAATTCAATAAAGATATATATATATATATAGATTATAAGTTACTGTACTCGTAAAGAAGTGTGATTGGATCGCAGATTAACGAGGGAAGATCATCGAGACATTTAAACTTTGGCAGATCTTCCCGATCGAGTTTGACAAATGGACATTTCTACGGATGTAATTCGTTTTTTTTTTCTTTTTATTTTTCCGCCTTTATTCGTGGTAAACGAAATCAGGTTTTAGTAATATTACCAAAAAAATTGGATTGTACATGTTCTTAGCGTTGGAATGAAATTTTTTTAATCGATACTCGATACTTCTGCAACTTTGATTGAAATTATCGAACAGCTCGAAGAAGTCAAGCGATTTGTTTACCGAACGACAATTAAGATGGATCCATGCCGATTAGATTTCTAAGGAATAGGATTTTTCGTTATCGATGCACCTGATTATTGTTATTATATTAATTAATTCGTCCAGATTGATTTTACGAGCGTTCTCGTAGTTTTATCTAAATTAACGATTACCATAGTACGTACAAATAAATATCCGTTAAGTCACGACCAGAAGTTACAAGTATATATTTTTCGAATAAGTTTAATAATTAAATTACGAGAAGTTTTAGCTTGTTTATAGGCTTGCGAACTGAAATTACAAAGTTAAGTGACAAAATTAATCGTAAAGTTCATCAGTCATCAGTATTACAAGAAAGGTCTGTCGTTACATTCTGATTAATCCCGACCTCACGAAACTTCAGCCTGATCCGGCATGCGCTTTCTAGTTAGTACTTTGCAAACTTTATACAGGGTGTCTATAACGTTAGCGAGTAAGCAGTCAATCATAACCAAAATCCACGGGACTATTAATCAAGCGCACAAAACTGTCTCTTTGCAATAAGCAGATTCACTCGTATAATATAGAAAAAGCAGAAAACAAAAATCACCTTAATTTAACGCTCGACGTGAAAACAGCGTTTACGAAACGCAAAGCGTCCCCGAAGAATAACGAATAAAGCTGCTAAAAAAGAAAAAGAAAAATGGACGTAAATACGGGCCAAGAGAACTTTTCTTCCGTAAGTAAATTGTCGGTATAAATAAAGAAAAAAAAAAGAAAATCATCAAGAGCAACGCTCTCGAAATGACAATGACGAATATTCAGAATCCATAAGTCGTTTTTTCGGAATCCAGTATAATCGTCCATTTTTCTCTTACAATTAGATTTAATCTATGACGTATCCATATCGATCGACATAAGAATAACGCAATAAATTCTCAAGTATATGCAACCTGCAATAGATCCAACCAATTGTTATACCTTTGTATAAATCGTAAGCAATGTCAATAGAAAATAAAACTTCATCGTCATCCTTCTATCGGTAATCATTCAAAAAACGTGTACCGTCCTTTTCCAAGCAGAGTCCCGCCAATTACTTAGAGCGACGTCAGACGAAGGAATCGTACATTGAAGATGCGCGCGCGCAGGCAACAGGTAAAGCCAGGAAAAGGCTGGACAAGCGACAGGCGACTGGCAGTGCGAACGGCAGGTGTAGCCTAGAGGGAGTTTTCATCGGCGAAAGTGGGAGTCAATGCTGACCGGTATCGGCGAGTCTACCTGAGTCTACCTGAGGCAACCTGAGTCTACCTGAGCCAACCGAGGCTACCGCGCGCCTTCGATCCTCCGTTCGCCTGCGCCGCGTATGTTGCCGCCGCACCAAGTCGAACCACTCGGGTGAAACGTCGAGTTAACAATATGTGACTTTAAAAGTGAAGATGATACGGACCCTTACCTGTGCAAGATCATCGTTTTAACTTGACCAGTGAGTATGTGTATTGTTGATTTAAAGAAACCTTATGGAAATTCCGTGCTAAGGTGTAAAACAAGGAATTATTTCTTGGATGGAAAAGTCATCGAGATCGAGTCGAGACGCGCTGGCAATCCTGTCTTACGCAATTTTGAATTATGCTATTTACGGATATACTTTCAAATTGTTATTTCAAGTTAAAAGCATTGTCATTGGATGGCAAAGCTCCTGTTTAACTCTTGTTGCTCCGTCTTGCATATCGATAGATAGAAATTTTTTTGAATTTGCTTGAAAGGATCTGTGAACATGCATCATCTTCCTGGTAGTGAAATTCAAAAAAATCATACTTGAAACAAGTTCGATTCTTCAGACTTACTGTTTCTTGCTGGATCTGATAGTAGACCTAGTTAACAATCGTTTATAGTCCGTTCACCAGTAAAAGGGCTTTTGGAGAGGCCATCTTGTTATGACTTTTAAGGTAAAGGAGTCCCCTAGACAAGATCTTTTACGCGTGGAACGACTGTAGATGGATTCGCAATTCGTTCTGTGAAACTAGGATGTTTTCTTGCGCTCCCAGTGAAGTCTTCCTCTGGAATCAGGATTCGCTTGCTTATCCAACCGTCAAGTCGATTTCTAATGTCACAGTAACGAAGTACGCGACTCGCGAATCCATGGTTCCTTATAAGAAGACTCGAAATTGAAGTCTGAAGCTTCGACCCTGAATCGCAACTGTCGTCAACTCAAGCGAAACTTTCCGATGTCCCGTTCTACGTTTCAACGCTCGAATGTTCGAATGATCGATTGTTTTGAACGTTGCTGCCTTGGATATATTAGCAACAGCAGCAACAATACCTCTTCGCAAGAGCATCAATGGTGTATACTCGTTGCCTCGAGTGACTTCACTATGTATTCCTGGATACTCTACTCGAACCAGTCAAACGGCATTCCTCTCGATTGACCGCACGACTGGCTGCTTGAAATATCAACCACTGCTAGGATCTCTTTGTGGACCAATGAGGAACCATACTAGAAACGTTAATATTAATAACTAACAAAATTTCCTGAAATAAAGAAAACAAATAGAATGACATCAAAAAAAATTGATACGAATTTGAATTTTTTCAAGAAGCAGCTTATTTTATTGATACCTACAGTAAACAACTACTTCTAACATTCTGTAGAAATATTATTTTTCTATAGAATTCTCGTTTTGTCAACAAAAAATTCTCTTCTTCGAACTTTACTCGAATTACCAGCTGGATTTCCAGTGGACGGAAGTATCCGTTGAATCCTAAGAAAATGGAGCCATAAAACCCGATACGAAAGAAAGGGTTATCTTCTACCATTCTTTACCATACTTCTACTGTGTAGCAGGATTGACAGATAACGCATCCACAATGAATTTGTCCATTCGTGGAGATTTTATGCCACCGACTAAAACGTTACTAGATATTCACGCATCCCTAACCTGCTTGTTTCCGTTTGATTATGAAGTCGAACCGTCTAACAAAATGTCTGTACATGCAATACAGCCAGCTATATAGATAGCTATATTTTATATCTTAGCGACTGGTGTGTCAGGCTAAGCATAAGGTTCTAGGATCTTCGTACCAGGTACCTAACTATCAACGTACGCTCTATATTGCACATGGCGACGTAATGTTTTACTGAACTCGCGCTATCGCTAATACGAGTCGCCTTGATAATTACGTCAGAAGCTATGGCGTACCTCGTCCAGATCCAATTTTCTTGATAAAGGAAAAAGACATACTATTCGAAAATCTACACTGGATGAAAACGGAACTCAAAGTTGTCATCCGATCCTAGGGATCTTGATAGGATTTTTGTGTCCATCAAGTATTACGATCCTGCCTATGTAACTAGACTAATGATAGTGGACAGACTTTGTATTGTTTGTTAACAATAATGATAATTACCTTTTTTTGCCTTCTGACTAATTTCATGATACGATAAGAATTTTCAATATTCCAATCTTTAAATTCATATAAGACGTTATTCTTTATTATCCTGTATTTTGACCTATTTATACGAAGCAAAAATATCGATCGCGAACGAATACGATTAGTCAATTTTATTTCTCTGGTTGCACAGGCAGCGACGACGCCATCGCTGACTGATACTTGCGTAATTACGCGAAGGCACTTGGAGCGTTATTGTCGTGGCCAACGCTCCCGCCAATTCGTAGCAGTGAAAATGAACGCCATTGCGAGTTATTTGAAGCACGAGAATGAGCTCGTTGACCCAGTTACAACTTTCGTCTTCGAAATCGAACCGAAGTTAGAACAAGTAAGCGATCGGTCAATAAATGTCGACAGAGCCGACTGAAAGAAAAAAAGAACTTCCAAAAAATCCTCACTGTTGCTCAAAGTCGAAAAGCAAGCACCAACCTCGTTAGAGGAAAACTAGTAAAGACTTTCCGCGATACTCGGAAAGTTACCACGTTCCTTCAGGTTGGCAACGCTTTACCAAGAAACAATCGATCTCGCCTCGCATACCACATTAAACTTGTATAAAGTTTCGCCGTAGCATGCTTTCTCCTACGGCAAAGACAAGGGCACGGAGAACAGTTGCGACGTACCTGAAGTACGGAACAAGTATGAACAAGCAGCCAGCAAAGTTACCATACAGCCCAGCGTTTCCCCTTACGGATCCGTGTTACTATTTTTGATCCAATAAAAAATTAGTCTACGAAAATATATTAGACCTACACCAAATTCAACTTATCGTATAAACGTTTAAATTAAGTCTTACCTGAAGTTGGGTGATATATCAAACGTAGTGGTATTCGCGGTGATAGGCTAGGATCTACATTTTCCATATTACAAGTTGACGTTGTAACGCTTCGTTACCGACGGATAGTATTAGTACAGTAAACCTAATTGTCAGCCTTGTAGAATTCCATTGTCCGACTGAGATGTCGCCAT
Organism: Pachycephus smyrnensis; assembly: GCA_030142225.1. Lineage (NCBI taxonomy): Eukaryota > Metazoa > Arthropoda > Insecta > Hymenoptera > Cephidae > Pachycephus > Pachycephus smyrnensis. Next base: position 360 of record JARQST010000543.1, on the reverse strand, counting down.
TATCCAAAAATCATCCCCTCTCTTAGTGGGTCTCCGCTTACATGGTGATTCCCTGTCGATTTCTCGTCCCTTATCGTCTTAACTAGCAAGCAATAAGGAGGTGGAAGACCGGCAGGAGACCCACCAAGAGATCAAGAGACTCGGTCGAGTCTCGCGCCAAGTACAGGTCAAGACGACAGGGCGTAAAAGCCGACTGAACAATTCGACGTGTTTTCGGAGATTTCCTATAATATAGAGCGGAGTACTTGACGCAGATTCGAACGTGACCGGCTCCAGTAAACTTTATCCCGGCAAAAACATCTCAGATGTAAAAAAAGGGCGCCAAGTGCGTATAGCGGTTTTGGGTACTTCCTTTATAAA
>JARQST010000542.1:0-10897 GCA_030142225.1 Pachycephus smyrnensis | reverse complement strand
ACAGAACCAATCATATTAAGGCATAGTAAGGGAGGGTCAGCTTGAATTTGATTGGTTATGCAGCGGACTCCCCCCCCCCCTCATTTTGGCTTCACGCCCCTTGCCCAAAACATCACTTTACGCTACATCTCTGTATTCCTATATCTATGATTCTTATATGTCTATGGTATAAACTCTGTAGGTCCCCTCACACTCGAATAATAAGGCCCGTCTCACGAGGTACACCGCCATCTAGGGCTGAACTTCCAATCTTGATTATATATGACTAATTACTGGCACATGTCCCCCATTGGAGATACAGCCATAAGGAAAGGAAGGAAGGAAGGAAGGAGTACGCGTAGTGAAGATGGCTGACGGTCATTTGGCGGTTGGATTCCCTTTTCGTATAAAGTGACACGTCCCCTCGCCTATTAAGCACCGTAGTTTCCGCCTTTCAGGTTCTTAAGGGCCAGTCCCCGTGTATTCTGTGTCTGAAACGAACTATATGACATTTCAACCCCCTCCAGATTTTCTACGCTGGCTCCATCATATCTCCCGCGCTCATTTGCCGTCAGACAGAAATCCCACAAGGTTGGCTTTTTTTACTTGTGGCTTCTCGGTGAATACAGTATATAATAAATATACGCAGCAACCAGTTGAAAAGTACTTCATTAGAACCGACAAAATCATAACATTAGAGCCTTATTAGATATACACTATAGAGGTCAGGACGAATTAATTTGCCCAATAGGCTGCAAGTATAAAATACGATGCTTATATATTCCAGGTACTAATGAGCTCATTACCATATGAGTAATCGCTGCAGTAAGTCCCCAAACTCTGTGTTTGCCACCAGTATAGCTGGGTAGACTATAAGTATTTCGAAATTGCGTAAAGTGACAAAAAGCAGGATCACAAAGTTTCTTCAAACTCAAAACGAAAGCCTCTTCGACCTCCTCCGGATTAAGCTGTAAATTGTCCGGATCAAGTTCGCCGACAAAACCAAGAACCGGAAAAACAGTAACATCCTTTCGTCCAATAGGATTTCCGCTGGTCCAAATGTCTATTTTATCTTGTGGAATTTTTAATTCCTCCCAAGTCTCCCGCAAAGCTGTTTCTTCCAAACTTGAATCATTTTTATCGTGCATTCCTCCAGGAAATGAAACTTGACCTCGATTCGTATTTAACTTTGTTGACCTCAAAGTATACAAGAGGCCCAACTCACCTTTATGTATGCAAAGCGGAATCAATACGGCGGCTTTGCTAGCATTTTCTTGAATTACTCTTCGAGGCTGAAGATACTGTTTCAAATTGTGCACGCAAGACTTCCTGTTCTCTGAAGTTAGCACCACTTCCGGTCGCAAAGCGGCTACATGTATTGCGCTTAGAGATGTGTGCGACTCCAAGGACTTTGAAAACAAAAGAAACGTTTTTTAAATTTAATTTCAAAAAACGTGGAAAGCTGTAATCTTGGAACTTCGGAGCTTTGAAATTTTTCTCTTGACATTATATGTTCATGAAAATTATGCAAATTACTTATATTTTGTTGTTTTTGTCAGATACTTTGATTACCGATAAGAAATGGGAAATTGTATTTCTGCTTGCTTTTCCCTCAAAGAATATGTCCGTAACATCCTGCCATCTCGTGATGGTTACACAAACTTATGCAATCTTCCAGATAATACAGTACTCACAAAATGTCGTAGAAACAGCTGCCTTGAGAGAGTTCGGGATCCGCATGATACCATTACGTGTTATATTTTTGTATGCTTACAAGATAATGTGGAAAAATTACAAATGAAGAGGGACAGGAAGAACCACTTCAAAGTCCTAATGAACTTTTTTAACACCGAGGACTCAATCTAAACTGGTACGAACGATCGAGAACTTGACAGCTTCAAGCTTTTAGAAAGTGTCGCGTGATGTCACTCGAGTCACGTCTAAATAAAATATGGTTACTAACCCCATTTCATACTTGCAAAGTACTCTTCTTTTTATGAAAATACAATATAGCTCTTATCTTTCTTACACTTCTACTTTGCAACAATTCCTAGGAACTTCCTTGCACAATGTGAAATTTTTACTATCAAGAGACTCGGTTATCTCGCACCAAGTATACGACAAAAAATTCGGCCAAGTAAAAAATTAAATGCTTTAAAACCCTCTACCCGGGACGTTGAATCTTCACACCATTATCATTGCTTAAACATTGTTCAATTAAAAACCTAACGTATCACTGCCAACGTCTTATTTCCTCCCCAATCTCACTTCACTGTATAATAAGATATGAATTAGACTAGAAATGTACATTATTGTTAGACTTTATACTTTTCATTACTGCTCTGCAATGGATCTTAACCCGTAAGCACCGAGAAGATATTGGTAGAGGGCCAGTCACCGTGTATCCTGTGTTTGACAGGCACATCAATCCACTCCAGAAGTTCTATGCTGGTTGTAGCATATGTTGTCCCGTACCCAGTGTAGTCGGTCCACGTGTAAAATATCTTTTTGACAGATTGAAAACAATAAAATCTCTACCAACCCATACGTGGTTCCGCGTAAACGCTTATATCTTATACCCTCTTAACCCTCAGTTAGGCGCGTGGATTTTATTGATGAGTTTAGGCGCATGCTCTACAGTTGTAAACCATTTTAATTATCAAATAAAAAAAGCTGATTTTTTCTTTCAAACTAAGTAACTAATACGTTTATAAGATTGTACTTAATCATATTAAAAAACCACTTGATTCAATTATTTGATATTTGGTCGATGGGTGAATTAACCCAGGATTACTCGCGCGGGGTGATCACGTCACCTCACTCAATTCCTTTTTAAATAGGGAATGAAATCGCTCGAGCGTTCCCGGGGTAAAATAAGTTTTATGTGCATAGTCCTAACACGAATTCCCTAGAATAAAAAGAAATGGTCTACGATTGTAGACCACGCGCCTAACGAAATGTTAAAAGGTCAGAAACTGGCTAGCTTATCTGATGCAAATACGAAGATAGTATTGACGAATTCACGCTAGTCTGATCATTTAGACTCGAAATTTTCGGAGAAAACTGGGAATCCAGATGAAATTGAGCGTCCTTCATTAAAAAAATGTTATTGCTAAAATGCGGATCAAGATTGTACACACATTTACTACGCATTTATTAATGCAAGTGAAATTCATTTTACTGGATTATTTCATGCATCAAAATGTCAACTTTACGCCCTACAATCTGCTCGACATATTAAATGACGTACTGCTATCGGTAACTACCGATGGGAAAATACTTCGTCATGAGTCGTCAATGGACATTTATATTTTATTTATACTTCAATTCTTTTCTTTCAAAAAACGTGAAAAGCTTTCAGTTTTTCGCTTTAAGCATCCTAAATTTTGTTATACTATTCGGGCAACATATGTACTTGTACATAGAAAAGAAAGAAGATACCTGAAACCTTGAACTATATTATCTCAGGCTTTTCGATTCCAAAATTAAGGAGATGCTAACTCTATATAAACAAACGAGACTCATCAGGATCGGACAGGTTATGTAGTAATCTTCTTAGAATAATTTATCTTATAATAGTAAGAGGCTAACTTGTATCGTAAGATATAATTTATTAAATACTTAGATCAACATATATATATATCATCCTTTGCTGTACACATTTCTCTCCACATAATTCTTACCCGATTACACTTCTATGACTTTTTTAATTACCGGATTTTAATCCATGTATTCCGGGAGGGGTATGCTTTACACAAATATCATGTATATACAAGATGTCGAACAACTGTGCGCTCGTTTGGGCCCGCCCGTGGGTGTTTGGACCCTTTCGGATTTGTACGAAAGCAGTATGGACTTTCGTAGGTCGATTCAACTGTTCCAAACTAGTTCGGTATCCTTTCGGACACGGTTTAAATCGGATTGTTGAAATAAAAGCATTAGAGCTTCGCGCCTAAAACACGAAAAGATTCGTTCGATTTGTACTTGATAAATTGCGACGAGTATCTTACAAATTCTTTGACACATTTTAAAGTCGCACATATTCTATGCGTAACTAAGCCTTTCTGGCCTTGGCCTTCTTTTTTTCTTCTTTATTAACGGGATATCATGTACTATTTGCAGTTTCCTAAAGAATACTCATGTTAATGTCAGTCAACACAACTACAGTATAACACATTGATAAATGAATAATCAGAAGGTACTGCAGTTTGTATGTAAATATGTTATGATTTGTCGAACCAGAAAGGATTAAACTAATTCCATCGATGTAGCTCCACTGAAAACAGTTTCAGAATAGGTAAATCTGATTCCCTTGTGGTTCGTCGAATTCGCATCTCATCGATGACAATGGCAAAAATGGGACCACGAGTAATATAATATATTATCGTTACTGACATATGTATTGACTCCAGTCCGTACTAAACAGTCGAGACGCTTCTTTATTGGATACGGATTTGTTTTCAGACTTACTAGAGGAGCATTGTCGTTGGATTTTCCAGAAGTGATTTAAAGGCTGCCAGCCATTGAGCACCCACAGCGCCATCTACCGTACGATGATCGCAACTCGCTGTCACGGACATGTACTGAGCGGTTAAGAACCTAAAATATAAATCAAACAAAAAATTGATCAATCATCATCATTCAATCATCATGATCAATCATTCAGTGTTAAACTTAGATTTGGTATTTGTCATATTTATTCTAAATACTTATTCTTTCTCACCCTCTTTCGTTATTAGCAGGTACGAGCCTCAATTCGGTGGTACCAACTGCCAGAATAATAGATTGCGGTGGATTGATAATAGCAGAGAACTGTTTGATACCAAACATTCCTAAATTCGATACGGTAACTGTGCCACCTTGAAACTCGTGTGGTTGCAATTTACCCTCGCGGGCTTTGGCAGCTAAAGCTTTTACGTCTTTGCTTATCTGTGCGATGCCTTTACTGTCCGCACTAAAGACGATTGGCGTAATCAATCCGCCATCGGTGCTCACAGCCACACTAACATCTACGTTCTCGTATCTGATGTGAATTAGAAGAAAAAAAAGTGAGCAGTGATTATTATTCAACAAATACTGATAAGAAGTTCAAGAGAAAAAAGGATTTCGAAACTAACTGCCGGATGACGTTGCCAAGCCAAGCACTATTTCCTTCAGGCACTTTCTTGCATGCCATGGCAATGGCTTTGATGATGATGTCATTGACACTCAGTTTCACCTTTTCCTTTTCCAGAATTTTGTTAAATTGTTCCCGCATAGCTAAAGCAGCATCCATTTTGACTTCGACAGTTAAATAATAGTGGGGAATGGTTTGTTTACTTTCCAGTAACCTTTTAGCTATGACACCGCGAATGTTTGATACCGCAATATCCTGACCACCTGCAATGCCTGTTGCTCCCAAAACCGACTGGGCAAGTGACGCACCTTCCAAATTTTTTGAAGTTATTGATCCGAACAATCCGGTACCTTTCAAGCCCTTTTTACAAATGAGACCATTACAAATTGCAGTGATAAGGTAAAATTAGTCGCATTTACCTCAAGACTGAGTCCTCGTTCTGCTGCGAGTCGCCTCGCAAGTGGGCTAGCATAGATTCGGTCTCCGGAAACTGCAGGCATTGAAGAAACAGATATTGGTGTCTGTGCCATTGGTGCTGCAGGGACGGGTGTAGGTGAGGCTGTAGGTGTAGGCGAGGCTGTAGGTGTAGGCATACGCGTAGGTGGAGCAGGGGCAGATGCTGCAGTTGATGCATCATCATCCTTAAAATCCTTGAATGCAGCTACACTTGCTTCATCAGAAACAATGATGCAGACAAGTTTTCCAATGGCTACATTTTTCGCTCCAGCAGGTACTAAAATTTTGGCTAGATAGCCTTCTTCTGGTGTTTCAAAACCCATTGTGGCTTTGTCAGTTTCAATCTCAGCCAGAAGATCACCTTCGTTAAGTTTTTCTCCTAGTAAAACAATAAAAATCAAACAATAAAATGGGACTACGTATAATAACTGAGAGGAATAGTTTTGAGCATCATTGGCATATGTATTATAATTTCATGCAAACTACACAGTGAAGTAAAGATCAGTAACACTATTTAACTTACCTTCTTTTTTATGCCAACTGACAATTGTGCCATTTTCCATAGTTGGAGATAATGCTGGCAGTGTTACTTTGATATGGTCTGGTAAGTCTGAAAAGAACCTCTGTTGCATCCATGATGTTGAAGCTAATCTTGGTGTATTATATACCTGAAATCTATTAAAACAAGTTACTTTGTAAGATGACCTTAAGTTACCTTTACTGTTCATAATATAATAAATTACTCGATGAATCCATCAGTCATATACAATAAGAAAATGAATACGAACTTATTCGTTAGAATTTGCATCTTATGTCACACATGAGATTTGTACAAGATCTATTATTGTAACCCAAAATGAATCACTCTATTGCATTTATAAAGTCAGATTATATGAGGAATCATTATATTCAATGACATTTTATAGAAAGAATATGACATAATAGAAGCAACATAATCTAACCTCAAATCAAGTTTCCAAATTTAAACAAACTAGCATTTTAAGTGAACGAACAGTTCATAGACCATTCATCAAGATGAATCTGATCAAAATTTTTGAACCAGAATGAAACAGCTGAATGTCAACTTGATTAATGTGCACAGTGCACAGATTCTATGCTCGCAATGTAGTCAATCAGTTACTTGTAAGGTACCAGTTGAGATCAGAGGAGGCATACCTTTGCAGATGTTTTCTGTGAACAAGGCACCGAGTCCCAAGGGACCTGACAGGGTTAGCCCGTGCGTTAATTCGAAATGTTGCCCTTTGGAGTTCATTCCGGAAACTTGTCGTGGTGCGTAACATCGCGTTTCCAATAAAAATTTTTGTGTGGGCAATGCGATTTCTTCGAGCTCAGACGACTTCCTCGCCAAACTTAGTCAATGATGGACGGCCAACGGGCAATGGCAAACTAGAGGTCGTTTCCAAGGTCACGTGGTCTCTGTCGTGAAAATCGACCATTCACACGCGACCCTTTCATGTTCACGTTTCTTGAAAACGATCGCAATACGTGGCGCCCCTAAGCGGCGTCGAGAACAACTGACCACACATGAATTTTTTTCACGCGGTTGTAACATCACGGATCTATGTTTATTCTGAAATATTCTTCTTCATATGGCACAATCTTCTATTATATCCTTTATATTTATATATGGCACAAAATAGTATGCGTACAATGAATTTTGTTAGATATATCATTTAAAATTTGCACACCAAGCGTCAGAAGGGCTTTCCCACTAGCGCTGTGCGAAAAGGACGCAACGAACGACACTGGTGTCTCGCTCGCACTATAGTGCTCTCTCCGTTGCGCGCACGAACTAAGGTACGTAAACAGTGCCGCCCAATCCCTTCTCTGACTTCACCACACAGCATCAACAAGCTGGACACCATTTCTGACGCTCACTATATATCTAGCTTCTTGATGTAGAACAATTTTTTGATAGTTGGGTGATACATGGCTTCGTACATACATACATCGAGGAGATATTGAGCGTTTTTTTTTTAGGGCACACATCGGCACACTTCGACAAGCTTCTAGCACAGCTTCTGTATCCAATTTTGATGGCTCAAGAACGCAAGATCATTACTCTATTCTATTAAAGCTAATAATAGCAATGATTTCATTGTGTAAAAGAAACATACTCGTGTCGGAAGTGTAACAAAGTGTGTCGATTTGTGCCGTAAAAGGAAAACGCTCATTGATAAAAAGGACCAGCCCCCGTGTATTCTGTGTCCTGAAACGAAATGTATGGCATTTCAGCTTCCTCCAGAACTTGTACGTCAGTTTTAGCATATTTTCCGTGCCTATTTTGACCAGTAGCTATTCGATATGTGCGTACTAATACAGTTAAAAGTTTAGGTGCCTTCACAGCTTTGACGGACTAGTTGAACAGGACGAATAACTCAGAAAACCAGATCCCTCATTGGCCTGATTCGGCACATGAAAGTTATCTGACAGACTGGTAACATAAGGGTGCTAGTCCATGCATATGTTTCCACCGTGCAGGGTTGAAATAGAGTTAACCAATCAAAAACGAGGTTTGAGCGGAATAAACTAACTTGATTGGTTAACTCTATTTCAACCCTGCACGGTGGAATCATAGCCCATGGCACGCAATAGCACGGAACACGGAATCGGAACACGGAAATCGGAAAGGTTCAGTGGTGGGGGTAACCAATCAGCAATGTTCCGAAAAATTCGAACGCTCGTTTGCACAAGTTCTAATTTGTTACGTTGTTATTTCATACGTGAATATTTTCTATTTGTTTCGCAGGTTTAACGCAGGAATATATAATAGGTAAATATTTAAATCATATACTAAATATCTACTTTATTTATTAGCTGTACGCTTGTCAACGTATATTTTTATTAAATACCCATGTACTGCGTTCCGTTTTTCAATACCCTTGTTCCCATAGTGAGCATGTGTAGATGTGTATATACATATAGGACAAATGTATGTACATCGAGAACATCGAGTACGTGCAATGCAGATGGCGCAGAGTAGTATGCACGTACATTTCCACACGTGTTCATTAACCCATTCGAGACGGATTACACACCGTATGTGTAATGCATTCCCTAGCCAAAAAGACGGGTTACATCACGGTGTGCTACTATGTTATTAATACGAAAAGTGTTTGCAATTTTAATTTGTCACTTCCTTAACATTTCTCCTGTTTAAACTGTTTGACATTGAAAAAAGAAATTTCCGCTCCTGGGGATCGTCTTCAAAATAATTCTTTGTCTCGAATGGGTTAAGGTATATCTGTTTTGTACGCACAAAGCGATTCAGGGATAAACTCCCATTACGCGTGTTTCTTCAGTGTTACATACCTTTGTGCACATGCGAATGTGAAATATGTTAGATGTATGTAATAGGTTTGTTTTTTATGACAGTCTGACCTTCTTCTGTTTCGATAAGCGTTGATATTAGGAGTCACAAAAATGTCAAGCCAAAGAGTTATCACATCGACATCATCAATAGGCGAAGGAGAAGAGGCGAATAATATTAATATCCGAAAGGGCGATGGGACGTTCACCTTTCCCAATGGAGATAGGTACGAAGGAGGATACAAATTTCATCTGGGCAAACGTGTTCTGGTTAAACAAGGTTGTTAAGGAAAACAGAATCATTATGATAGTACATTGTGAAATGTTCTAGTTCAATAATATTTTTCTATATGACCATTGAAAATATTTAATGTGCTTCTGCATTTAGCTGCTGCTATTGAATTATTTTAGTATGTCAAAAACAAACGTCGGGAAATTAAAAAAATGTTTTAGATTACGGCATTTATCAGACTGAGAGTTTCGACAAGTACGAAGCCATGTGGAACGGCGACAAAATTAAACACAATTTCTATGTACGGTATCTATCACGTTCACTAATCGTGATGCGAGCAAGTAATGTTGAAATTTTTATAATAGATATCATATGACTAAAATCAACAGGTTGTATTAGCCGTTTTACGCCCTTTTGGTATTTGAATAGCAAAAGTACCGTATGTTGAAATCGGACTGTTACCTGTTCTCTATTCCTCTTCCCTATTCCTTCTATTGTGCCTAGACCTAAAAGACAAATATGTGTGTAAATACGTCTTTATGGTTATTAAAATATTATCTTAAAAAAGCGTTATAACCAAAAAGGCGTTTATATAAGACAAAAAAATACGAAAATCTAGAAAACATAATTGAATTTGACAAGAAATACATTTTATTTCAATTTCTATATTTAAATGTTATTTTTTTACGATTATTTAGTACGTGAACTCGGTTAACCATTTCGGTGAAAACAAAACCTCATACTTGATCTGGTTTGAAGGTGAATTCTAAAAACACCAAGCATAGAATGCGATTTCGTGTGGAACGTCAGCGTGTGTACAATTTCGAATATAGATGATTGTAGCGCAGCGTATCATTTATCAGAAAGAGCGTGAGAAATTTAAAGATGAAAATTCGTATGACATATATTTATTCGATTAGTATGCTATGATTTTATTCTATTTATATTTTGGCATGATTAAATTCCATTAATTACAGTTTTGTTGCATTTTTGTTACATTTTTTAATATTTTTATGAATAAAGAAATAAATAAATAAAAAAAATTGAAGACAATACGGGAAATTTCAATGGTTAAGGGGACCGAGGAGGTTTGAACGGCCAACATGAAGGTGAAATTTTCGAATTTATTGTAGGATAACAGATAAATATACAAAGTTATCCGTTTAAGTATTATTTATTGCTGTGATTCAGAGTACAACAATATAGTTTATTCCAAATATTCTTGTAAATAATAAAGTTATATCTCATTGAAGACAGGCCTTAAAATTTGAGATGCCTCTGGTTTTGTCACGATTCCGTTACTTCTAGTGAAGCAATGTGCAATTTTGTTTGAATGATTGTCTTCTAGACATCTCACTCTACAGACTGAACCAGAAATTAAGTTTCTAACAAATTTGTTGTTTAATTTATTGTTGTAAATAGCGTCAATTTTAACGCGAAAACTTGAATTTTACGTTTATGTCACCGCCATTTTGTAATAAAATGTTTTTAATGGTCTATTTCAGATTCAATTTGTAGAGTAAGGTGTCTAGAAGATAACTATTCAAAAAAATTGCACATTACTTCACTAGAAGTACCGGAATCGTGGCAAAACCAGAGGCATCTCAAATTTTCAGGCCTGTTTTCAATGAGATATAACTTTATTATTTAGAAGAATATTTGGAATAAACTATATTGTTGTACTCTGAATCACAGGAATAAATAATACTTAAGGCCAGAAATCCCTTTAGGAGCGTGAAAAATAGGTATTTTTCGGGAATTTTTTTAGAGGGGATAAAATAATC
>JARQST010000541.1:3154-14734 GCA_030142225.1 Pachycephus smyrnensis | reverse complement strand
TTTTCTGTTCGAAATTCAATGGTTCCATAGGTACGTTGCGTTTAAGATGAAATTCTACGAATTGAGCTAACTCTTTTTGTTCCGTACCGTCACAAAAGCAAAGACAGTTAGAAACCCCAGTACTTTCTAACGGCCACGGTAATTTTCAATAATGTTTTTTCCTCGCAAATTTCCACGAATTCTTTCAAGTTTCCACAATGAACATCTGCAGCATACATTTTTTATGACATACAAGATGTCAACTCACTTTCTACAGTTTAAGCCGGATTCAAAATACGAATGCACGTTTTAATGCATTTACAACATGCAGTGGAAAAACCAGCAATAAAATCAATCACCTTTCGACAACCATAAAACAATGCGAAGCGCGACCTAACGGTATAAGCACGTCGGTACCGCGCGAGGCAACTTACCTGTCGCCCCTTCGGATTTTTCCTAATGTTTTAAGCAATACCAATTCAGCATTTTTTCCCACTTATTTTTTCTTGAACCAATCAACGTCTTTCCAAAAACCTATCCCTTCTCACAAATTTCCGACTTTCTTATTTTTTCCTTCGACAACAAGCAGTTCTTCATCAACCACTGCCCAATACATTGGTCGGAAACTAAACAGTTCTTCAACCACCTAACGACTGAACAGATCGCTTTTAACAACAAGTATATCAAGTGAACTCGCAACTCATAACCATATCGAAGATTTCAAATTGTCTACTTCATTCAATATATTTCTGATCTACAAATTCTATATTAAAATCCACAGTGAACAAATTTATTTCTCAAAGTTTAATAAACTAACCTAATATCCCGATTAAGTTTAATCCCTCGATCGGGATGTCTCTGGCCACGGCAAAGCAACAATCGCTGTGCCAAGCCTTACAACCTTGGTAGACTGTATCCTGCTAGGACGAGTCGTGTCGCGGAACGAGACACATTAAACCAAACACTTTTATCTTCATTCGAGTAAATTTTCGTTTCTAGCATAAGTAGGTGAATCACTTCTTTGTTCGATTTTTCTTGACTTAGATAAATTGGTACTGTCTCATTATCACCCTTATTCTTATCGCGCTCTATTCCATAAAAATTAATTGACAAATCATTCATCTTCTCAAATTTTGGAATATCCTTTAAACTAATAGAAAAACATAAACCTTCATACCTTACCACTGAGCTGAAATATGGGTACGAACTAATCCTGTCTACATGATCTTTAACTGTATGAAGAGCTGCGGTAACGGGCCAGAGAAAACAATACGGGTCGTTATTTCTAATGTTCACAACTGTTTTTTTACTCTGAACGTCCTTAGGCAACTCGATGAATGTTGACAGGCCACCGTGTATCGGCATATATCTGTTGATGTTCACTGCCAAGTTTATAATTTCAAGCAATGATCAGCCTGATTCCCTTTCTTGGAAGTCTTCAATTTTGGTCAATAATTTTTCCAGTACATTTATATCAAACCACTCACTGATATCTGTAGATGGTAGGAAAACTTCGTTTTTCGTATTAAAGAACTTCAGTTCCTCAAGAATCTCACCGCTTTTCATAGTCTCGAATTTACAGAACAAGACGACGTTCTTATTTTTAACTGCCGTCCTTATTCTTCCCTTGAAGGCTGATTCCAAGTCGTCCCAACGCACTCTGTCACTTCTTCTCTCTCTTGCAGTTCCTTCACCACTCTTCTGACATAGCTTAAATTTTTCATTTAAAGATTTCAGTATACCAATCGTCGTTAAGATTTTTGTTTTTTGTCCAATCGTTAGTGTAACGTTTTTTAACATTTTATTCAAGAGTCTATTATTTTGAGTGCCAAATTTCGTCCACTTTTCAATTTCCACGATCGGTGATCCTTTCTTTAAAAGTTTATATGCTCCCTCCATAATTGCAATCAACTTCTTACACTTTGCAGAATCCATTTTGATCTCACAAATGATGCGTTTGAAGGTTTGACAAACAATGATCGCTACCCATCATCGAAGGGCTTTTATACGAAAATTTCAAGGTCTTCCTGGAATTCTTTCAAGCGATAAAACTTAGCAGAATTGCACATTTCCAGTAACCTGATACTTCCAAGAAAGTGAGAGTGTATTTCTAAAATATTCGGATATAACAATAAATAACAGTGCAACTACATCATAGAATTAGTTTACTAACAATAAACCGTCGAGATAACATCAGTAAAACTTAACCTAAGAAATGGGTTAATCGCACTGGGGAGAACGGGAACGGGCCGTGAGGGAGAGAGAACAGTTTCGAAGAGATTGGTACCATGAGTGGGTACGAAGGTCGGATCTTCCTGAAAGACTCAATCGTGTCACTTTCGATAACAATAATTTATTCGGAAACGCGAGGTTGAATCCTCTAACAGCAAATCATGCTAGCGCTGCGGGAGATTCTTCTGCCAATACATCTTCAAATCAAGGTCAAACAGAAGGGTCCGAAAGAAGGAATCAAGCGACAAGATAAAAAGTCATCCTCATCCGATGAATTATGATTCCTTCAAATACACTGTTGTAATGAATGAAATTTTGAGTTTCTTTATTTGACAATCACACGAGCTTACATGGATAATTATTCTTATCGCTGTAACTCTGAACCTCAGATTTATGTGACAGTTCTCACTCTTATAGACGTTATCGCTCTATTCCAATTCCTGGAAGATCAAATTGAATCGTCGCCTGTAAAAACGTGCACGACCTGCACGGGAAAATTCCTAGAATCTTACGCGAAACAATCGAGAATTGCGCATTTGAGCAATCGGCATATAAATCTTACTAGAATGCAGGTGGACTTCGACTCCGTCAATGCGCTTTCAGAAAGGATCGCTTATCTCCCCGCGAGTAACTTGACACCGTCGAATAACAAAGATGTCATAGGCCTTAATCAAGGTTCAATCGAAGAGTCTCAACACGTTCAAAGTCTGAGAGCTGCCCTCTGAAACCTGCCAGAAAAATTCCTGGAATCGAATCGCAAACGAATTTCCTGGAATCGGTCCGAAACCTGTCACTTTTCGGCATTGCAGAAAGGCTTGCATTTCGGCACTAGACAAAAGTCATCTCTTTGATCCGCCGATACGACGCGCTAGTCTGCGAGATAACATTCAAGGTCGACGTAACTTCCAATCCTGGACGACGCACGATGCTGCGCAATTCCTCTCTCGAATCGAATGCGTAAAATTCCTAGAACCGCTTTTTCGACAATGCGCATCAAACAAACAAATCCTGGAATCGATTTCAAGGTCGAGGGATTTACCGGACGAAAGCTGCCGTCTGGGATCTCCCCGGGGTTGGGGAGGGAGGGAGTCATCGAAAGTTGTAGAAGCTTACGTACAAGAGCTGCCGTATGAAACCTGCATCCTCGACGCGCAATTCTGAGAGATGATGTTCAAGGTCAAATTGGCTTTCGGCTGAACGCTACCGCCCGAAACCTGCACGAACCTGCACAGAGGATGGGAGGGAGGGAGTTATCGAAGCTTCTAGAAGGTTCTAGATGGTTCTCCGGGGGTTGAGGGGCAAAGGGATGCCTCAAAACGTCAAGCGAGAGGGCCGCCGGCTCTGGGAGCGATCCTCCACGATTTAGCACGGACACGAACCGTCGAAGGTTCCGGAAGGTTCTAGAATGTTCTAGAAGGTTGTAGAAGCTTCTCGATTGCGCGTGATTCCTAGAATCGAGCGTAAAATTCCTGGAATCCGACGCCAAATTCCTAGAATCCTCCCAAAATTCCTGGAATCGGGGGGGTCTCGATGACGTCACTTCCGGAAATCGTAGGACTCACGACGCCAATTTAGCACGGACACGACCCTTCGAAGGTTCTCGAATGTCGGTAAATGTCGGTTACAGGAATCCTGGTCCAGAACTCCCACAGCTATACTACTACGGCTTTTCTTCATTTTTCCACATTTTCTCTGCATTTTCAAGAAATGCTAATTACGCTACGTGATTCTACGGCAAAAATTCTATAAGGAACCACCCGAAGTTTACTTGCCACCTCAGGGGCAAAAATCGACCATTTTTACACATCCTCCTTTTAATGCGAAATCCGATGGGTTTTTTCACTGAAGGCTGCCATTTTTGTATGTTTCACCCAATTTCTTCTATTCTAGTTACCGTAATAATCGAAATTCATAAGCAATAAAACCGTCCGTTTCTTTGTTTCTGAGCACTATAAGTGAAATTATCATGCCAACGCGCTGACAGTACCATTGCCCGATACGAGACGCGCAGCGGCTGATAATTCAGAAAATATGAGATATAGCTGGTGGAAAAAATTGATGTAAAATCTTAAAACATTAATAAAAACTGTTGTAAAATTCTAAAGTGATTGGGCAAATCCTTTTCTAATCAAAATATCCTAAAAATCACGCATTTTTTAGTGCTCAAACGAAAATCCCCTGTTAAATCGGTTCTGCGATTCACCACCAGCTTGGTACTGGCAGCATACCATACCCACTATCAGTTCAGTATTGGACCAAGTCTGTTAGCAAGCCTTGGCTGCCGAAGTCGGCGCAATGCAACATTGTTGGTCAAAGTCGGCATAAGACCAACATTTCTACGGAACGGTATTCCAATATGACATTGTTGGCATTTGTGTCAAGTCCAGGTCTGATGACACCACCATCTTTACCCAAACCTTTTGGTTTTGCACCAGTAAGTGAACGCATCATCAATGCTTCTTCCATAAAAATTGCTTCTAATAATGCGCAAGCAAATACTTTAGGATCTTTATATTTTCTCTTGCAATTGACAAGAATCATTGTACCAATAAATACATTGCTATTTGATATCAATTCTAGAATTTTTCCAAACTCGGTCTTTTTATACTTTAAGGTCCATTCAGAGCCAGATCCAGAGTCAGATCCAGGACAGGGACGATCCACCATGTTTCGCAAGTATCAATTGTAAGATGTGTTGGAGAAGGAACGTGAACTCTGCCGACTAGTTAGAAATGATTACAATCGATTTGGAAAAATAATCTAATTATATTAATATATTTTTTACAATGAGTTGCACAGTGCTGTTGTTTTTCTCTTTCGTCTTTGGAGATTGGAATCTAACTGCTTTAGAAAATTTTACTTAACCTTTAGGCTGCCGGAAGCCTTTATTTGGTCGCGAGAGTAGTGGCTTAATATTTTGTGACAAGTCTGCTTCCGTGATAGGAAGTTCCGTTCGCTAAAAATTCTAAGATTCGAAAAAAAGTGCGACAGCCTAAAGGTTAAGAGCCCTGTGGGCGAAACTTAAAAATACAGGAAAGAGGGTAGCTTTCCGAATCCCTTACGCCCTTGAATCTTCCTTGTAGAGGGGACATGTGTTTAATTTCTTCAGGACAAAGGTCTTCAGTTTCCTGATTACACAATGCGCGAGAAGGGTGCTAATCTAGTCAGCGAACACTTGCAGACTCTTTAAGATCTCATAAAATTAGTTGACTTGTATCTGTCTGCTCTGTCGAAGTATCTCGCTGCCCCAGACACTCTTACCGATAAAAACCGAAGCCGTTTGTCCTCCAAGGCGCCATCGGGGCCGAACATCAATGGCTTAAGGTGAGATATACTTTCTTTATTGAGATTTGAAGCGGGTTGGTGATGAATCGTGGATTCCGTAACTGAGACATTTTTTTCGTCTATTCGGTCAGAATTGAAATATTCATTGAGGATCTGAGTGACCATCGACAATGTCGACTTCAGATCAAAAAGTAATTAACGTTTCTTCGCTTCCTTCAAATCAAGATTACGAATTTTCGCTGTATTACTTGATGATTGGGAGATGAAATTTGATGGGGACGACGATCGACATCTAGGCAGCGGATTTCGATGGGATTGAGTGACTTCATGATTTATATTTTTTGAAAATTTCTTAGTAACCATGATTATTTCAGAGTGATGAACTTCAGACTTTCAGGCTTGTCTTTTTCATTGAGTGGTATTGACTTTTTTATGTATACCTCGTTACTACCGTCAGAATCGTCAATAGGTAAAGATAGGGGTCGTCTCTCCACAGTGGTTTATCGTTCTGCAATCATTGTATAATTTCTTCACTGGCCTGAATATCCGCATTTTTCTTTGGATTTTAACAATATCTTGCCTTTTTCTCGTCGTAGTAGCTGGTATCGTTTACTTTTCCCTTTCGGTTTGAATCGCGGTCGCTGTTAGATTTTTTCCCTTCTCTCTGAATTTTCCATCGACCGATGCAATATCGATATGGTCTCTGTAATAAACGTTTACAACGGTGATAACCTAAAAGATTTTGCTTAAAGCAAAATCACCAATCTAATAAACATTATTGATAATTATAACCTAAATCTTTAATCTTGAAACTTGCACAATTCTATTACCGATAATTACAGTGATACATTTCTTGCATTTTCAATCGACTATGCGTCAATTAGTCCGTTGATCGTTTAGTTCCAAAAAAGCTAAATGACCATATATACAGGGGCAAAATATTACAATATGCAAGTAAGCGCAAAAAATTTCAAATTTTTTGATATTCTTTTATTCAGATGAAGACCTAATCTTTTCCTGCAGGGTTTTAAGTGCAGTCCTTTGTCTAATGTCATGGCTTCCGTCGCCTTTGTATGCTGCTGATTTTCCTTCCGCAGTTCCTTGGTTGCGAATTATTTTTTATTAGAATTATTTTTCATTATTAGAATTATTCTGCGGAAACCATGGTGTAGTATAAAATCGACGTTAATATTGACAAATGGATATATGCTCGTGTGGATGTTATTGCATTTAGTACCTCAAATGATAGTAGAATAGTTCGGTAAACCTTGAAAACTGTATTGCGCTAGGTCTGTGATATTGTAGTGTAACTTTCACTACAATACCGACAATCACTATGTGTGCTAATAAATAGCATTGCCATATTTTTCTATTCCCCTTTCTTCGCGATCTCAGAGTGATAGACGGGTCAATCGTCACGCTCGTCCCTTTTCGCTTGATGACACCGAACGAAGCACATTAAATCGTGCCGCTAAAATTACAAATCAGGCGATAGGGCCTAAAGACGGAGGACAAATAATATTTCAATAATAATCAAGAGGCTCAATACACGCATCGAATTCTCTGGAAGCGTTCATACCAGTGAAAATCAACCCGATTTCCTTGTGGACCGACGATTTGAAAATTCAGGATAACGAAAGGCCATTCCACCGGTAGAAGGACCAAAGACACTTCCGTGAACGATCATCGGCATCAGATAAGCCTAAAATTCCTTGATTATTACAATCGTGAACGTTCATGTTATCTTAACTGAGTGCGTGGTCATAAACGAAAACCTAACTTGTAGACGGTTAATGTACATCCTCCGATCGGACAAACTGACATATATCAGACTTATTTCGAAAATCTTGACGCGAAAGTCGAAATTTGACGATATTCTCTTTATTACTTATTCTCATTTCTGAACAAGTTCGGTTATTATTATTATCATGGGACGCATGACCTTTATCCGTCAGAGAATGGAAGGAACGTGTGTGTACGTGTGAATGTATTAGATTTTAAGGATTGTAATTTTTGTCCTATTCGTTTCTTTGTCTTTTCGAAAAACTCGTCATAAAGCGAGTGACTGACTCAGATAAATTCCGATTTTTACGTATTCTTATTCTTAAACATAAACATAGATATTTTCATGTATGTATGTCTTCTCCATCAGAGAGGACAGTACAGTAGTTTGCATTAGGAGATTCTACTTTTCTTGATTATGACGTAACTTCAAATATCGGTACATTCAGCAAGATTTATGCTCTCTGGCTGTAGTGAATAGCTTGTTTTAAATTTGTTAACTTAATTCTTTGCTGATTTTAGACGTCAACTTTAACGAAGCATAACTTAGGTTTGTTTGAACTTTATTAATCGAAATGAAAACCACTGAAAACTATACACTTTTGCCAACGGGATACAAGTTTGTTTATGCTTTTAGAATAACAATCCGAAGCTCTAGAATCAACAAATTGTTTGAAGGCGTCTTGTTCGCCCTCGCGATTGTTGAAGATTTTCCCTTTGGAGAAAGTCGTCCAAATGCTTGAAGATATGGTAGTCCATTGGTGAAAGATCAGGTGAATACGCTGGATGAGGCAGAGTCTCGTAACCCCATTCCTGCAGCTTTTGGATTGTCATTCGTGTGACATGTAGTATAGCGTTATCGTGCAGCAAAATTGGGCCCTTACGATTGACCAATGCCGGCTGTTTTTCGCATAATTTCTTGTGCATTTCTTCCAATTCCTGGTAGTAGATTTCAGATTGTTGTATAAAATCCACTTTCGTCGCATGTCACAACTTGATGCAAAAATGGTTTATTTTCATTGAGTCTTAGTAGCGCAGATGAAATTTCAAAACGACAATTTTTTGGTCTTCTATCAAATCGTGAGGCATACACTTATCGAGCTTCTTCACTTTGCCAATATTCTTGAAATGCTTTGAAATTGCTGCACCACTCACGCCGAATGTAGACCGAATGTCTCAAACGGGTTGAGTTGGATCTGAGTCGACACAAGCCTTTAGTGCATCGTCATCGATGACAGGCGGACGTCCTCGACCCTCCTCATCTTCGAGGCTCATATTACCATTGCAAACTTTTTTAAAGCAAGATGGCAATGTGCGTTTGCAAGCACTCCCGATTTGCAGAGAATTTGTCTAAAACAATTCGTCTAAAACCAATTCGACTAAAACCAATTCGCCTAAAACAATTCATCTAAATCAATTCGTCTAATAACAATTCTAATAAGAGAGAGAGATATATACTAACCTAACCAAACCTATCAGAGCACTATAATAATGTGTCGGACTCGCTCGGATATTTAACTAAACACACTTGTGAGTACAATTCTCAATTCCGCTTATACTAATCTAACCTAACCTAACCCATCATGACATTGGAGTTCTGAGTTATTCTAACCTAACCTAACCCATCAGGTGCTTAGAATTCTGAGCTATCCTAACCTAATCAATTATAAGCCCATTACAGCAGTGTTCTTGGTGCGTGAGGGGGTCACGCCCCACGCCGCCCCCTCTCTTTCTGCCACGTGGAAGGATGGCCAGGTCCCAACCGGACCACCTGTGGCTTAGTCCGGGCCAGGGGGAGGGGCCTGCCTTCGTCGGCGGCCCCTCCCTAAGGGATCTGCTCTCTCGTGGTCCCTTTCAGCGGCCTCCTTCCGCGAGATAACTGTCTCGCAGAAGGAGGCCACCACAACCCATTCCCTCTCGCCACCCACCATCTTTCCCACGACGGTGGGTAGCGAGAGGTCCTGCCCGATGATTCCGACCAGGACACTGCGCTCCCCGCTAAAAGCGGGGCACACCTCTAAGGTGTGTTGTGCGGTGTCCCGGTCGGCTCCGCAATGGTGGCACTGCGCCGTCGCCTCTCTCCCGATCCTGCATAGGTACTCGCCGAAGCATCCGTACCCGGCTAGCACCTGCATGAGGCGGAAGGTCAACCTTCCCCAGCCACGTCCCAGCCAACTCTCCCAGTTGGCCAGGATCGCCCCGACAGTCCGACTCCGGCCGGAGCTTCCCTCCAAACGCTCCCGCCACTCGGCCAGAGCGTCCTGCCGGGCCTGACGCTTCAGGGCTTTCACCTCCCCGTCCGGCAGACCCCTATCTCCGCCAACCGGGTGGCCCTCCCCACGAGGCCTCGCCGGCGAGGATCAGCATGTCGTCGGCGTAACACACCAGGTTCACGCTGGTCTGCAGGCCAGCCCTCAACACAGCGTCATACGCGAGGCCCCACAGGGTCGGCCCCAACCGATGATGTCAACGCCCACCGCCACTGCCACCTCACCCCGGGAGACCACCCATCACGTGAGGTCCCGAACTCGCTGGATCGCGTCCAGCGTGGACCGCACCCCGCGAAATCCAAACTGGCTCGCGGAGAGATTGGGACCCATCCGCGTCAAGTGCTCAACGAGGCGGGCCGCAACCACCCACTCTAACAGCTTGCCCGACTCGTCGAGCAAGCAAATAGGCCGGTAGGAGGAGGGATCCCCCACCGGCCTGCCCTCCTTGCGGAGGAGGACCATCCAGCCCCTCTTCCACCTCCAGGGGAAGGCGCCCACCCTGATGTAGCCCTGGAGGAGCCGCCTCACGCGGGCGCCAATCACCCGGTGGGCAAGAGCCAACACTCTCTTGGGTACACCGTCCGGGCACGGGACCTCCAACAGTAGGCCCCCCGTCACTGCCCGTCGCGGGCGGACCCCGGAGATGCCTATTTCCTCGAGGGAGATTTTCTCCCTCGCAGCCGCCAGCATCTCGGCGTACGTGCCGTTCCCCTCCTGCGGCAGGGTTACGGTCACTGCCGCCGTTCGGGCGGGACGCGGCGTGCGGACGATCTTGCTCGGCCCCGCCACCGCGTTGGTCCCCATGCCATCACCCCCCGAAGCCGCAGCCCACACAGGACCCGCCGGAGGGCGCAGTTCCGTGGCCCTGGGCGGCGCCTCACCCTCCTTCTTCTTCTTCCCCTTTTACCCCTTGGGGGGGGGGGGGTCCGCCCCCTCCCCACTCGCGGGGTTGGGCTCCTCCCACAGCCTTAGCCAGAGGGGGTCGGGCGACGCCAGCCTCCGCTCTCGCGGGTTCAGCCAGCGTCCTCTTCCCCACCATCTCCCTTCTCAGGGCCCTAAACCTCCCGTCGATGATCCTCTCCAGCTTCTGGAGAAGATCCTCCTCCCTCATTGGAGGTTCTCCCTCCTGCTCGGAGGGGAGCTGGCGGTGCGCCCCATACTGGCCCTCATGGCCTCCACCTCTCTCCTCAAACGACCAACGTCTCCCTCGAGCTCGGAGTCGTTGGTTTTCGTCTTCCACGCCCATTCTTCCCCTACCATCCGGGGCCGCCCGTTTGGCCAACTCTGTGGCCGCTGCCTGAACCGTCCTGGCCGCCTCCTTGAGGCCCCTTCAGGTTTTTGGAGGTCCTGGCTATCCTTTCCACCTCCCGAGCCTGTTCGATGAGCTGAGCTCCCTGGACCGCCGTGGACTGCTCCCTCATTTCCTCCTCGGGGTCGTCCACGCTAGGAAGTCCTCCAGGAGCACCCCGTTTCGTGAGGGGGCGCATATCTTCTCCCTATCCTAACCTAACCTAACATAACCTAACCCCTCGCGGCATTGGAGTTCTGAGCTAACCTAACCTAACCCATCACAGCATTAAAATTTTGAGCTATCCTATCCTAGCTTGACCATTTATAAGCTCATCACAGCAGTATTTTGAGTGCGGTCAAACAATTTATACTTAACGAAAACACCATCAGGCTCATTACTAATGAGCTAGAATTTAGGCGAATTGTTATTAAACCAATTGTCTTTTAGTTGAATTGTTTGAGATGAATTGTTATTAGACGAATTGTTTCAGATGAATTGTTACTAGACGAATTGTTGTTAGACGAATTGTCTTTTAATTGAATTATTTTAGATGAATTGTTTTAGACGAATTTTCTGCGGACGAGCACTCCCTTCTCTCTACGCATTGTTAATATTGCGTGTTACTTGAAACGCGTTGTTTCCATGTTTGAACTCGTATAAGAAGATCGCCCCCAAAAACACTTTCGTGTAAAAAACTTCGCCAAGTACAGGATTGATGTGAATTCTTACATTATTGTTCAG